>OU892277.1:64858726-64972345 GCA_917834065.1 Ceutorhynchus assimilis
AATTGAGATTGAGATTGAGATAGAGATAGAGATAGAGATAGAGATAGAGATAGAGATAGAGATAGAGATAGAGATAGAGATAGAGATAGAGATAGAGATAGAGATAGAGATAGAGATAGAGATAGAGATAGAGATAGAGATAGAGATAGAGATAGATAGAGATTGAGATTGAGATTGAGATTGAGATTGAGATTGAGATTGAGATTGAGATTGAGATTGAGATTGAGATTGAGATTGAGATTGAGATTGAGATTGAGATTGAGATTGAGATTGAGATTGAGATTGAGATTGAGATTGAGATTGAGATTGAGATTGAGATTGAGATTGAGATTGAGATTGAGATTGAGATTGAGATTGAGATTGAGATTGAGATTGAGATTGAGATGATTGAGATTGAGATTGAGATTGGATTGAGATAGAGATAGAGATAGAGATAGAGATAGAGATAGAGATAGAGATAGAGATAGAGATAGAGATAGAGATAGAGATAGAGAGATAGAGATAGAGATAGAGATAGAGATAGAGATAGAGATAGAGATAGATAGAGATAGAGATAGAGATAGAGATAGAGATAGAGATAGAGATAGAGATAGAGATAGATAGGGATAGGGATAGGGATAGAGATAGAGATAGAGATAGAGATAGAGATAGAGATAGAGATAGAGATAGAGATAGAGATAGAGATAGAGATAGAGATAGAGATAGAGATAGAGATAGAGATAGAGATAGAGATAGAGATAGAGATAGATAGAGATAGAGATAGAGATAGAGATAGAGATAGAGATAGAGATAGAGATAGAGATAGAGATAGAGATAGAGATAGAGATAGAGATAGAGATAGAGATAGAGATAGAGATAGAGATAGAGATAGAGATAGAGATAGAGATAGAGATAGAGATAGAGATAGAGATAGAGATAGAGATAGAGATAGAGATAGAGATAGAGATAGAGATAGAGATAGAGATAGAGATAGAGATAGATGAGATTGAGATTGAGATTGAGATTGAGATTGAGATTGAGATTGAGATTGAGATTGAGATTGAGATTGAGATTGAGATTGAGATTGAGATTGAGATTGAGATTGAGATTGAGATTGAGATTGAGATTGAGATTGAGATTGAGATTGAGATTGAGATTGAGATTGAGATTGAGATTGAGATTGAGATTGAGATTGAGATTGAGATTGAGATTGAGATTGAGATTGAGATTGAGATTGAGATTGAGATTGAGATTGAGATTGAGATTGAGATTGAGATTGAGATTGAGATTGAGATTGAGATTGAGATTGAGATTGAGATTGAGATTGAGATTGAGATTGAGATTGAGATTGAGATAGAGATAGAGATAGAGATAGAGATAGAGATAGAGATAGAGATAGAGATAGAGATAGAGATAGAGATAGAGATAGAGATAGAGATAGAGATAGAGATAGAGATAGAGATAGAGATAGAGATAGAGATAGAGATAGAGATAGAGACTAAGAAAAGACCTAAGTTATTTTTTCTATTTAAAATGTAGGGTTGGGTCTAATTAACCAAATCGTTGTTGTATTTTCTTTATTAATTAAATATTTACTAACTTATTGCACGAATTCTAAAAAGGCTTCTAACCTGTTGTTTTCTACTTTACGTAAGACATAAAGACATAACCTGAAATTAGGAGCAAGGATATTACACCTCTCCTCCGCTAACTAGCCCAACATCTACGTCATCAATTGTCAAATTTCAAAATGACCATGAATGAGCGGTAAATTCCTACAAAAAGACAAAAACTAATGCCAAAAAATTTAGTTTAATACCAAAAAGTTTTCGCCTAAGGCGCTATTTTAGCCTGCGGCGCTGTCCCTCTTAATTTGACCCACCTGTAAAAAAACTTACGAGCCGCGCCTGATAATTTGCCTACAATATTTGAATGTTACTCACAATGCTAAAAACAACAATAATAATCTTATGCAATGAATTATCAGCATGTGTAACTTGAATAAGTGTGAACGTAGCTGCTACTTTCTAGAACTTGCTACTATGAACCTAGCCAAAATTGTCAGGATTTTTTTTTTTTTTTTTTTTTTTTTTTTTTTTTTTTTTTTTTTATGGATATGCGCACTCGCAAGGAAATGTCCTATCACGCTCGAGAAGCGGCAAGTGCGCGGAAATGTCGGTGTATGTTGGTCTTGAAACGGTTTAGGTTGTTACCTGCAGGGAAAACCGTCGCAGGGAGTTTATTCCACAGCGATGCTGTTCTCCAGAGATATGAATTCTGATATAATGAGATTCTAGGTGCCTCTAGTTTGACAGTAAATTCATGGTTACCGTCTGTTTGACGGGTTCGCCTGGTAGGCGCTACTCTCGGTGGAATCATACGTGCCAACTCTTCAGAGAATTTTCCGTGATAGTACCTGTAGAAGAGAGATAAATCGCCCACAGATCTGCGATGTTCGAGACCATCCAAGTTACGAGTAAGTGCGGGGTCATTGAACAGCTTGATAGCTCGTTTTTGCACGGTGTTCAAAAGCATTAAGGTATGTTTGGGTGCTGCACTCCATATATGTGAGCAGTACTCTATAGTTGGTCGAATCTGGGCTTTGTAGAGTGTCAGCAATTGGCTTGGTGTATACAGATGTCTTGTACGAAATAGCACCCCCAGCTTTTGGGACGCCCTTTTAGCAATATCTGCCACGTGACTGTGCCAAGACATGTTGGTCTCTGCAGTAACCCCCAAGATGTTCAACTGACTCTGTAATGTGACAGCACTTCCAGATAGCATGATGTTTGGCTCACCGGTGCTGGTCTTTTTTGAAAACAGAGCTGCTTGGGTTTTCTGCGCGTTGAACTGTACAAGGTTTATGTTACCCCAGTCCTCTATTATCTCCAGGTCGTTATTTATCTGCGATATTTGAGTTAGTCTAAGATGATGGAATTCACGTGCGGAAAGACCTGTGGGTGGTATGAGTGAGGAGACTACATTGCCATCGTCTGCAAAGCAATAAAGTGGATTTACTGTTTTATCTATGAGGTCATTTATGTAAATCAGAAAAAGAGTTGGCGAAAGGATTGCTCCCTGTGGCACACCAGCATTTATTTGGTAAGAGTTGGAGTTCTGGCCATCCAGTGCAACATAAATGGATCTGTCCTTTAGGTAACTTTCAAACCAAGTGCAAAGTTTCGGCGTTAATCCCATTGCTTTGAGCTTGTTGAGCAGATTTTCATGCCAAACTTTGTCGAATGCTTTAGATATATCTAAGGCAATTGTTCTTGTTTCACCCCGCAACTCAATCGCTTTTTGCCATAAGTGAGTGACGTATGTAAGTAAATCGCCAGTTGACCTATATTTTCGAAATCCGTATTGCTTATCGTTGATAATTTTGTACTTTTCCAAGTACTTGGTTAGGTGATTGTTCACAACTCTTTCCATTACTTTTGATATCACCGGAAGTAGAGCAATTGGTCTATAGTTTAACGGATCTGTCTTTTTTCCTTTCTTTGGAATGGGTTGTACTGCGGCAGACTTCCATGATGATGGATATACTCCTTGCCTGTAAAACAAATTGAATAATTTTGCGAAAGTTGGGGTGAGTTCGTTGGCGCAATTTTTGAGTACTATTGCGGGAATGCCATCCGGACCCATTGCTTTGTTTGTATCTAGCTTTTTAAGGGATTTTCGTATTTCTCTGTGACAAAAGGGTACCTCTGGCATACTATGGGAAACCCTTTCAATGAACGGTGGAGTTTTTCCGTTTGGCACTGTTAGGTTGGAGTTGGAGGAAAACATTTGGGCCAGCATATTGGCTTTTTCCTCTGATGTTGTGGCTAAGTGATTATTTTTATCTGTAAGTGGTGGTATGGATGACTTGGTGAAGTTAGATCCAACAGCTTTTGCAAGAGACCAAAAGGACCTAGAACTACTTGGACAATTCAGCAACCTGTTTTTTATTCTTTGATTGTATGTTTCTTCAGCGGAGTCAATAGTAATTTTGCAACTATTTCTGGCTTCTATAAATTCTGTGTGGTTTTGAGCGGTTTGTTGTCGTTTCCAAAGGTTATATGCTCTGTGTTTTTTCTGTACAGCCGTTTGACACTGGCTGTTGAACCAAGGTTTTGCATTAGCTCTACGTTTAGTTGTATGTGGGATATATGCATCCATTCCAGATAAGATTACTTGTGTTATTTCATTACAGCAAATAGTGGGATCAGCTGTTTTAAAGCAAACCTCTTGCCATGGAAAATCCAGGTAAAACTGTTTTAGGTCATTCCATTTTGCCGATTTATAGTGCCACATTTTACGAGGAAGTGGTTGTTGGCTTGGTGGGATGAGCATTTCGCACTTTGTTATTATAAGTTTATGATCGGACGAATCAAGTGGAGCATCTACTTGAATTGTGTACGAGTCAGGATTTGTGGTTAGGAACAAGTCTAAAAGCGCTGCAAATTCGCCCCTTTCTGAGATACGGGTAGGTTCATCGACAAGCTGCGTTAGACCACAACTTATGGCAAAAGCTTCTGCTTCTCTGCCTTCGTTATCTGTTTTGTTGTGGTGTTTCAGCCAGGGTATATTGTGGACGTTGAAATCGCCTAAAAAGACAATTTCCGCCTGTAGATAGTTTGACTGTATACTATCACAGCTTTCAGATAATGTCGCGAAAAAGTTTTGGTACTCGGTGTTAGATGTCGGTCGGTAGAGGCAGCAGATAAACTTGGTAGATGACTTTGAGGTGAATTTTAGCCATATGATATCAAGGTTTGCTGGTTCTAGATAAGCCGGACGTATGCTACCGATCTAATTAGTATTAATTAGTATTAATAGTAAGAAAAAGGTCATATAAACGGATTCACTTCGAAATTTTTTAGGTCTGGGAAATTATATGTAATCTGGAACAATTTTGATTTTGAAGCCCACTATTTAAAATCTGAAAGGACTATTCATCAAAAACTTACTTCAAATAAAACTTTCAATAATAAATAATAATAATTTCAACCACAAAAGAAAAATAATTGGAAATTCATTGCAAACCAGAGGCGCCTGGCCCTAAGGGGCCAAGGGGCCGTGGCACTGGCGCTAAATATGTTGGTCCTTTTAAAATAATTTCTTCTTTTTAGTTCAATAGTTATTATAATCGTCAGGTCAAATTACTTATCATTTTATACCTAATTTGATCCCGACGAATATATTCCTGTTGTTATTATTCCTAGATTTCCTAGACAAATAATTCAAACGACTGACTAAACTAAACTCGCTGGTCTATCCGGCCGAGCAAATCTCACAACGGCCCCGCTGCAGCATGGCAATACCTTGGAAAAGGTTACTCGAGGTAACGCCGCGCTTGCACTAACCACTTGTTCTTATACGTGTAAACGGGGTTACCTGATCGAGCGGCTCGGATTCGTTTTTGAGGCAAATGAGCATAATTTTTATCTAATTTAAGTGGGTTGACGGGCGTTCTATGATAAGTAAATGCTTCGGCGGGTCGGTAATTGAAATTCAAATTAGTGTTTTTTAATAATAAATAGACATTAGACAAAATGAATAAAATTATTAATTTATTGATAAAACCTTTCTCTACCCATTCGCTGAAGGACAAAATTCATTTCAAGGAAATTAGAAGACCTCTTTCCGATTTAAAAAAAAAAAACAAAAACACAGAAGGCTTCCACCTTATTTATTATTTTGTAAAAATGGTGGCTGCGCACGTTTGAATTAAGAATACTTCAAAAAAATTATTTGAGGCGTGATTTTTTAACGACTTTTAGAGCCGCTTTCGGGTGCTCCTAGAACACATCACACCTGTCACTGACTTGGGAGCGCTCAACAAGTGGCACCCGAAAGCAGCTTAGATCAAAATTTGGGCGTGGCATCCAAAAAAAATCAGGGTGGGGTCCCCCCCCCGGGTGTGCACCAGCAACTTGCACTTTAACCAGCCCCCACTGTTGCAAACTACCTTATATTAACACATTGTCTGAAAAAATACAAAGCGCATTCAGAAGAAGAGTTACCAAAAAGAAAGAAAAACTTAAAATTGCATTCAAAAGCCAAAATAAAATAAAAACCCGATTTTTTTCGAAAATAAAATCTAGTACAAAAAAGAACTAAAATCAAACGTGGCTTATAATATTCCTTGCTCCCAATGTAATAAGAGCTATGTTGAACAAACTGGTAGATACTTACAACAAAGAATGACAGAGCACAGAAATGACCCAAAAGAACTATCTTTCAAAATCAAATCCAACAGCCTTAGTGGAAGATAAGTTGGAAACTGGGCATGATTTTGATTTTGACAATAAAACAATCTTGCAGACACAGTCTAATTATAAAAAAAATATTGATTGCAGAAATGATCCAGATTCAGAAAAATAAAAGTTGCGTTCACAAACGAACTGATGTAGGAAATATTAGTAGGTCATTCTCAATATTCTTGATAAAATAAAATAACTTCACTGCCATTTTGGTTGTTTTTTGTTTTCGTTCTCTTTCTTTCTTGAATGCCTGTATGTTTTTGGTTCTTTTTTTCTGGCTTATAGCAGCACCATTTCAGTGTAGTTCAGTACCGGTATGCATTGATGGTTGGTTAAATCCATAAGTAATGACTAAATTTAAAAAAAAAAAAACAATATCTTTAAAGCTTGAGTTACCAGTTGTAAACAATATTTTTGTTTTTAAAGTGTTTTTTTTTTAAATGTTATGTCTACACTGTTTTTAAATTTATTTTGACTGGTTACGGCTTGTGTGTTTTTAAATTGTTAAAATTACATATTATGGTGATGTTCCAAAGACGAAAGAACCCTTATATTTAATACCTACAATAAGATCTGTGATAATGTTATATAAATGAAGAGGAAAGTTAATTTTTAAATGTAAGTAGTATTTATTTTGTTCTTTATGTCCCCTTTTTTATTATTTATTAATTTATTTTATTTTTTGACGTATATTGTAGGGTGCAAATATATTTTGCGAAACGTCGACAATTTTAAAGAAAACAAACTTCCGTTTGTGTTTTTTTTTTCCATCCTACCCTAATTAAAACAAAGGAAAATATTAACTTTAATTTTTAAAAATGTAGTTAATTTTATTAGCGCAATAATTTGGATACTAGAAATAACGTATGCAATTCCAATAGCCCAAGGGATTTATCCGTTATTAGAAAACGTGCTCCAATTTACATTTTTATTAAACATTTCAAGAAAATCCTTTTGTAAAATGAAATACTTTTATAATGGTTCATGTGGTTTTGGCAAAATGCAAGAAGTGAATGTATTTATTACAGATGACAGGTAAAAACTATATGTGAATGTATGCAAATGTTATATAGATGAACTTTGTCGAACTACCTATAAGACCGGTAGTTTCGTTTGTAGGCACAACAACATTTGAACTAGCCAAATGGCAAAATACTAAGCTCATGGAATTGTTCCATAATACCATAATTCACACTATAAAAATGAACGTAGGAGTTTCTCCCAATTTTTCAACCAAAATTGGGAATAACTCCTATACCAGCTAATGATACACTGATTTTTCTTGTTGCCTCTAATCTTTTTACAAATGTGTCGAGGAATGAGTTGCTAGAGTTCATTCTGTAGGACCTCATAAGAAGTGATTTTACGTCTACACAAATTACTGGGCTAGATAATCTACTTGAAGTTTTTTTTTTTTTTTTTGGTGGGGAAGTCGTCTGATTAAACTCCGAGTGGCGCTGCAGCCGGAGGCTTAAGGGCCCCATACACGTTCTTTCTCATCGGTTTTCATCGCCGCGATGAAACACGTCGTTCCAAAACCGAAGTGTGTGGTAGAAAACCGTCGTGCTTTTCAACCACACACTTCGGTTTTGAAACGACGTGTTTCATCGCGACGATGAAAACCCATGAGAAAGAACGTAGTGTATGGGGCCCATTATTGTGCTAAATCTTCCTATTTACCGTTCCATTAGGCGCGTGAGTCTTTATAACATCATTAGTCGCGCTGTATCACAGAGATACTTATACTAAATCATTGATAAAAAAATGAATCATCTGATTAATTTCGGCTTTACAAAGGACATAGATCACATTTCTTATGGAAAAGTGATCTATGTGGAATTTTGCTGAATTTTTGATATTGTGTATAGGGAGTCGTCCTTAACAAAAGTGATCATTGCGCTTATGTTCAATACCCAACAGTTTTCAAGATATCAATTAAAAACTTTTTAAAAAATACTCTTCAGTATGACGTCACTCACAGCAACGAAAATTATTACTATCCTTTCCACTTTTGACTTTGACTTTAGTCTTCTCCTTTTAACATTAAGAAAAAAAAAGATAGCGATAGCGATTAGTGACAAATAGGTAGCTATGCAAACAACACCTTGCTCCTGCCGCAATCGTCAACTTCATGTCATGATGTCTGTCATATAGCGATTTCATTTGTACCTGTTGTTGTTTTTTTTATTTCTTAAATGTTAAAAGGAGAAGAGTATAAGTATAGGTAGTCAAAGTCAAAAGTGAAAAGGATAGTTTCAATTTTCGGTGCTGTGAGCATACTGGTGACGTCATACTGAAGAGTATCAAATTAAAAAAGTTTTTAATTGATATCTTGAAAACTGTTGGGTATTGTACATTAGCGCAATGATCACTTTTGTTAAGGACGACTCCCTATACACAATATAAAAAATTCAGCAAAATTCCACATAGATCACTTTTCCATAAGAAATGTGCGGGGTCCTTTCTATGTATTGATTCGTGTACTCAACAATCAAAGATGAAATATTTTCACCAAAAGTACAAATTTCCACAAGTTGAATTCTGTTTTCGCCGTCGTTGCAGTTTGGCCAACAACTCCCGGCAGCTTTAAAATCTAATTTCAAATAACGGAACGTTTCGGCTTCTTTTGATTTTTACCTCTTTTGTCGGCAACTATGTGCAAAAAACGATGTTTTTTTTTGAAAGCGCGTGCAGCGGAAGAATAGCTTGCAAGCTCCCAACCCGGTAGCGCAGTGTTGACAAACGTAGCGGAATTTCAATACGTATTTACCTTAAGCGTTTCCGCGTGGTGAGATTCTCGAAGCAGCCAGGGTGACCGCTGTATCTCACAATGGCAACACCAAAAAGCGGCTGGATAAGTGAAGATGTTTAAACAAGGGGCAGTACTGGATAGATTTTTAGCTTTTTAGGTTTTATTTTAGTTCAAAAATTGAGTGATTTCTATTTGCGGATGAATTAATTTTTCCTCAAAACAACCCTGCCTACTCGTTGGACCTGGACTGTTGTCGGCAAAAGCGGTATTTTTTGGGCGGTATTTTTTTTTTTCAAACAACAAGGAAATGGGAGATGTTCTGGAAATAAAAATTAGACTATACCAAATAGTGCAGTAAAAAACAAGGAAAAAGTCGCTTCCTTCATGATTTTTTTTTGAGGTATAACCAGATGAAACCATTATTACCTCATTAGATATGTCATTGGACATGCGAAATGGCTATTTACGACTTTTTTTAACGGTACCGATTTTTTCTAAATCGAAAAATATGTAAAATTTTTGAAAATAATTGTTTCGTACTTTTTTACACATATTTCGCAAAATCTCGGAAATTGAGATAATTGAACAATTTTTTTTTAATGGATGAAAAAAACCTGAGCGAACGTTACTGTGCTGATGCGGGTTCCTCGGAACACATTTTTGCATATTGGGAGGAAGATTGCACAGTTAGTTTTTTGCACCACTTTTTTCGGTAAGCGAGGAACTTTTTGTTTCAAGGAATTTTGCCATATTATCTGCGTTTGAATTAAAGCTAAGGCTCCGAGAAAGTTTTAAAAAAACCGCAGGACGATACCATGCGTACTTTTCATGTTATCGTTACTTAATGTAGTAAACATCTCTGGCCGCGCTACCCTTTTCCCTTAACACGCCGCCTACGTTTCGGTGCCCGCGTAGAGTATTTAATTTTCACTGGCAACTTTTGAATCATTCCAGTTTTAAATTGCGCCGGCGGATTTAAAATCCCAAATCATGTATATTCTACAACAAAAGATAAAGTACCATAAAGTTTGGATACGTTAAATAGCAATCAAGAAGAAGCAGATACTAGAATAATGTTGCATCTCTTGGCTGAACGAGATAATTCCGACACAATACTCGTTAAGTTCGTAGATAAGTAACTGATGTTCTCATTCTACTGCTGTATTACTTCACTGGCTCAGAAAAATTGAGTGATTCCCAAATATTTACGAAACTAGGACATTAGCATATCAATGAGGTATTCGATATTTTTAATCATAGTAAATATGCTGGCTGAAAGGTATAACAATTGCTAAAAACTTCACCGGTAAGAACGATTCAGGATGGTTTAGAACGGAAAAAACGAAAAAATTAATATGGTTATGTTAAATAAACGATATTTTAAAAACAAAGGCAAATATCAACATTTTGAGAAATTGGTTTCTTAATAATATGTCAATGATTAAAGTGAACTAAACAAATGAAACTTCAAATGATTATTTTTAAAATTATGCACCTTTGAATATAAAAATCGGTGAGCCATTAATAAATTATTCCGAAAATGGGCGATTATTAGTACGCTACTGGACACCACATTATTTAAGTATTTTTTTTCCATTGAAAATAAACCAGGATATCGTGGGGTATATCAAACAGCAGCATAAGATGCAAGATTTATTGTACAGGATGGTTTAGGTGCTTAAAAGTTGAAAAAAGTGGAGGTTATGAAAAAAGTCGATATTTTTAAAACTAAGGCAGGTATAAAAAATTTGAGAAATTATTTTTTTTGCAGAAGATCATTGATTAAAACGCCGCAAAGAAATAAAATTTAAAAAATTATCTGAGAAAGTTACACACATTCAAAATTGGGATGAAAATCATGGACTCTTTTAACACCCTGTGTAAAAAAAAGTAGACATTTAAAAAAATTTCAAAATAGCAATTTTTTTCACAAAAAGTCAATCTGTCAGCCCGTGAAAACCGCAGGTCGATATCTAGTCTGGTTCCAAAAATATCGAGCTTGAAAGTTAGGCGATATTTACCTTGTTCGAAAGCAATTATCCAGCAGTTTAGATAGGTAAATATGTTTTTTGATATAAACCTCACACAAAATAAAATGAAGGGTAGCATTAAAAGAAAATTCAAATGCTACAAATCCTAACCATTACCTTCTGTGTCATAACTCCAATAATCGTGTAGGAATCAACACAAAATCTATGAAAGAAATGGGCACGCCGCGCCGCGCGCGGAACCATATTGGGCGGCCCGTCAAGGGACAAGTGTAGCGTGGCAAGAGATTTTTTCAACTATAAGTACCGATAACTTGAAAAGTACGCATCGTATCGTACTGCGTTTTTTTTAACTTTCTCGGAGCCTTAGCCTCAATTTATACGCAGATAGTATGGCAAAATTCCTTAAAACAAAAAAGTTCCTCGCTTAGCGAAAAAAGTGCTGCAAAAAACTAACTGTGCGAGTTTCCTCCCAATATGCAGAAAAAACTATGTACTTCGAGGGAACCGAATTAGCACAGTTACGTTCGCTCATGTTTTCTCCATCCATTGAAAAAAAAAATTGTTCAAATATCTCAATTAGTTTCCGAAATATTGCGAGTTATGTGTAAAAAAGTACGAAACAATTATTTTCCCAAATTTTACATATTTTTCGATTCATAAAAAATCGGTACCGTTAAAAAAAGTCGTAAGTAGCCATTCCGCATGTCCAATGATGCATATAATGATATCATAAAGGTTTCATCGGTTATACTTCAACAAGAATGGTCGCGTTGTATCAGTCAAGTATAAAGCCGAGCGTGCCCGGAGTTTTTTAGAAATTCCAAATTTCCAAGTAGAGGTACGACCATGTAATTTTGGGAAAGTAATTAGTAAAGTGTACCTAAGGACTACTACAAGCCATAATATTATAGGGTGTTTCCTTTTTGATTTATTCGCAAAAATAATAGGCATGTATCTCTCAGTTACACGCGCGACTAATGGAAGGTTATAGACCGGTGCATAACGACCATTTTTTTAAAACGATTTTCTCCCGTCTGCCATTAAGGATGTTAATTCTTCATGCAATAAAAAGTGGAATGGCTGAAATTTCAAAGAGCTCCGCGTGTGACAATACAATGATATGCTAATTTGAAAATGTATTGAGAAGTGGAGATTGGGATCAATATTATCCCGTCTGCCACACATTGTGAGGGTAATTTAAACAAAAATTAGTAGAAGGAAGCTAAACGGCGGAAACTCTAGGTTAGTATAAAGTGTCATATTACGAATTTTAAAATGTCGCCAAAATCGGACATGTGGATCAACGACCTCCCGTCTGCCAAATTAAAGTTATGTTACATTTACGATGTAATACATCAATAAGTAGATGGCAGAAAATCTCGGTTGGTATAATAATATTTAACAATCTTTGAAGTTTTATCAAAATGCATCCATTATTATTATTAATGCATCCATTCCGAAACCCTGGTTCCCTGCAGTAGGCGAAGTAGGTCTGTTGGATGTTTGCCGTATGTGTCTGGATCTAGTTCAGCTTCTCCAAATATATTTTGTATTCTGCGAGTTAGTGCATTGCATTCTGATATAATGTGTTGGGCTTTTTTGGTCTCTGTTCCGCATAGTCTGCAGCTCGTGTCTCCGCTGTACAAGCCCATTGTTTGCATTTGCTTCTTTCTTGGGGCATGCCCAGTAAGAAAATCGGTTGCTATTCTGAGTTGATTCCTGCTTAGTTGTAGCATTCTTTTTGCTCTTTTGCTGCATGTCTCACGTATGAAGATTTTTCCATGTGCATGCTTTTGTATTTGTTTCCAGTATTGAGCATGGTTTGCTTTGATCCATTCCTTCAGCTCCTTTCTTACTGTGCTTTTGGGCACTCCGAAAGCTGGTTCGGGACCAAGGTATTCTGTGGATGAACCCCTGCGTGCAAGTTCATCAGCTTTTTCATTGCCCGGGATACCTCTATGTCCGGGCACCCACATCAATGTGACGTTATTTTGGTCCGCCAAGTTGTTGAGTTCTTCTCGGCATTTTATTTCCAGCGCAGAGTTTGCCTTAGGGTTCTTTAAGGCCCCCAGTGCTGCCTGACTTTCTGTGAGTAAAGTGATTCTCCAGTCTTTGAGACCTCATATTGTTGATTCTTGCGAATTGTAGTATTGCATATACCTCTGCCTGAAAAACAGATGTATGTATCCCTAGTGAGAAAAAGATCTCGCATTTTTTTTCTCGACTTTAGACTTCTGCGCCTGTGCCACTCTTAGTCTTTGACCCGTCCGAGTTTGAGATTGGAAAGTGCATGTTGGTTTTCCCATTCTTCCCTTTGGCTAATCAGGACTTGGAAGGATATGTCGGGTGAGTACTTGGGAAGTGCATAGTCAGTTATCATGTCGAATACTGTCAGATTTATGACTCTCCTTATTTGTGTGTGGCCTGATTTGACTGTTAGTTTTCTCAGGTTATTTCGTTGTCTGTGGAGGCCCATCCTAGCTCCCACCTAAATTACAATATAGAGCGGAGGTAGGTCTAGTAGGACTTCCATAGCTGCTGTTGGTATGCTTTACATACACCCGGCAATGCCCAGACAGGCAAGTCTTTGCACCCTGCATCATGTCCGATCTCAACCCCCATGTTTTGCCGAAAGTCCTCCTGGCTAGTTTAAGTGCCAGTTCTGGCCTTTTAATTACTTTGTCCAGATGTTTGTTCCAAGTTAATTTTGAGTCCAAAATATTCAAATTCGTCCGACATAGTAACTGGGATTCCCTGAAGGTAAAGAGGTCGAAGTTTCTACATTTTCCTTCTTTTGATAAAGGGGATGATTGTCGATTTTTTGGTACTAATTTTCAATCCTAAAGTCTCTGTTCACCTACAGACTATTGTTAGAGCCTGCTGCATGCGATCTCCAAATGTATGGTTGAATTTTTCCTGGGATAATATCCCAGGGACCATATCATCTGCATATCCCACTACTTGATGGTTCTTGCTCTTTAGTAGCTCTATCAGCTCGTAGTTTGGGATAAACAATAAATGATCTACATCTTGAATAGTTTCTAGCTTACACCTGGAGGCGGATTACGAACTCTCGATTCGAACCGAAACCGCCATGGATTTCGAACGCACTCCATGCAAATGCATCAGAATGCGTTCGAAATCCATGGCGGTTTCGGTTCGAATTGAGAGTTCGTAATCCGCCCCCTGGTATACTTTGGCATACAATCCCAAGTATAACCAAGAAGAGTGTAATAATGTGCAGGATCTAAACCGTATATCTTGTGACACGTGTCGCGAAAAGTTTCAAAAACACAAGTTAATAGCATGATATCGATTTTCATATACCGCTATAATCACACAAGTTGTGATATTAAATTTATTCCATACAAGTTTTGCATGTTCATAATCAGCGACTTACATGTCTTAATCATCAAGTTTATTGTAAAAGCGTTCTTTATTAGGTAGTTTAGCTTCCTTTAGCCTTTTCATGTTGTTTATATAATCGTAAAGGAATACTTCTTCTCGTGTTAGCAATTTAAATCGTTCCTCATCTAAATTGAGAAATTTGTTTTAAGGATTTTCGAAATTGTCTACAGTTGTTGCTATTGTTAGGTTAGAAGCTAGAACGTCCAATGAGCCGGAAGGATTTCATTATTGAAAACTGTGAAAGCCATGTATTTTTCCTTGTTTCCAGGTGATAAATTGATATGAAAATGTTTATCCAAGTCACTTGTCGCGAAATGCGCATCGTAGCCGCTAAGATTATCAAATACGATAGACACTACAAAATATTTTTTATAGTTCAAATTACAATCACGTTGAGCAAAACCTCTAAAATGTTTAGTGAAGGAGTGTCACTTTTTTTTTATCAGTTTCCTTGAGGCTTCTTTCGCAAATGTGAGACATTTTAGTAGCAGTAGCATCTTGTTAATTAACCTCCACATTCATTGGTATCACAATTTTTAATTTGAAATAGAAAAATTGCGCAGCATATTCCTCTGTTAACCAGGACATATAATATAAACCCATTTTACTGATATAGTAAGAAAATTCGTTATAATTACACTTGAAGTGCTGGGTATCACTGTATGCTAAATGTTTTTGATACCTACTGGTTTCACATTGGTTTTCCTGGAAGCTCAAATAGCTTAATTTTATGGGTTTATTGAGCAAATAACAGCTCTCGTACTGAGGCAATTCCATTGTCTTCACTTCTTTTTTTTTTGGTTGTTTTTCAGTTGTTTTTTTTCCTCCAAAAATCTCGGCACACTCTTGAAGTTGCTTTCATATTGTCAACACACTATTCACAGTGTTTTGAACCAATGCTCACAATTTAAATTATCACTTGTTTACTTCTTATTCCATTCCTATTCTGGGTTTGTTTACGTTGACAAAATTCCTCCGCTTTTATACCCAGATAGCTCCCAGATTATTTTTTTGTGTGGGCACTGATAGTCTTTTTATTTGTAGCTGTGTTTCGTCGCTTTAATGGGATTGATGAAAATTAAATTTCAATTTGACAATTCAATTTTAGCACGGGTTGACGACGCCATTTTTATATATTGACTGCACTCCTTCTCCATGGTATGATAGATATAGACCGTGAGATAGGGCCTGTTTAGTGGAGTAATTTTTTTTTGTCTGGGATTTTGAGGGATGAATGTGGCTAGGTAGCTGATGAGAATATAGGTGGTTTTAGTGCCTGCCACCTGTTCGAAATGTCCACAGAACGTTTCGCCGGAAAACTCGACTTCGAACTAGGATTACCGTCTGGCGATTTTTCAGCGATATTTTCACAACAAGACCTTCCATTCTCTCGATTACCAGACAAAAAGTAAACGCGGAAGGTTCTTTTCTTTACTCTTGGAAGTTGACACTCATCCCCACTTTTTCAGCTATTGAAAAGCATCTGGTATTTTTTATGGGTGAATTATTTATCAATGTCAATCTTTCATTTAGAAGTCAAAAAATTTGAGATCATTAAAAAAAAAATCCTCATGTAAATCAATTTTTTTCTTCTGCAAATTTTCGAACGGGAGGCAGGCATTAAAATCACTCATATTCTCATCAGCTTAGTAGCCACATTCAACCCTCAAAATGCCAGACAAAAAAAAATGACTCCACTAAACAGCCCCTATCTCACAGTCTAATAGCACCGTCTCGGATAGTTAGCTTCTTGCGCAAGTAAAACTAGGTCAAGTGACAAAATTGCTTGGTTCATATTTAAAGGAATGTCCTTGTCGGTATCACGTTATTTACCATGTTGCCATGTCATTTTTCGTAATATTTTTATTATATTTGCAGGATTTGGGACTTGGCAAACGTTTTTTATTGGTGTGCGTATTCGCGTCTTCCTGTCTGGTTTTGGAGCGGGTTGAATTTCTGAGAGGGCATAATCAGCCATTTACGACCTGACTATCTTAACCAGTTTACTGACTAGTTTCTGGATCCGCGGTCATCTGGGCCAACTTTATTGGATTTGTTCCAAAAACAGAAGGAAATTCAAATTCCATTGCTTACCTTTAATTTGAGTACCCAGCTTAACTGACTGACACTGACGGAGCATAACAACTTGAAGACAACTTTTTGGATAACTTTTCAATATGTGGCTTAAACTTGAGCTTGCTATGCAAACCCCCAAAAATTTATTAATCTCTGTTCTATTAATAATTCCACCATCTTGGTATACAGTGTGTTTCAAAAGTCTGGGAACGGTCAAATATTTCCAGAGCGGCTAGAAATAGAATTACGAAATTTTCTGCATATGGGTAATTAATGATGCCCAATTCAATGAGGACATCAAGAATGTTGCCAAGTTTACCGATTTCCAGATAATGTAGGTAACTGCGTTCTTTTAAATAGGAATACACTTTATTTTCATTGCAATAAATTCGACGCTCTATCGTAAGTGAAACCTCGATATCATATCCCTATTTCACGCGGTTTCTGGAATATGGCAACTTGCAACACAGCCTTTTTGTTTAAAGGTCGGGCAATGGTCAAATAATTTCCACAGCGGCTCAAAATTATTATTACGGAATTGAATTGGGCATCAATAACTACTCCTCTTCATGAAATTTCGTAATTCTACTTCAAGCCGCTCTGGAAATATTTTACCGTTCCCATACTTTTGAAACATACTGTATATTTTCTATAACATATTTGAAAGACATTATATTTGTTCCATTAATATCAAATGTTAGAAGGTTCGCATCTGTCCACCTTTTAATTTCATAGATATCCCTTTGTATTAGGGTTTCAAGTTGGTCTGATTTTTTGCCCAAGGAATCGTGGTGTCATCTGCAGAGACCGTAAATTCACCCTGTATATTAATGTTTGGAAAATCATTTATATACATGAGAAAAGGAAGTGGTCTTAGCACTGACCCCTGGGGTACCTCGCATTCCAGCTCTTGCGCACCGGAACTGGAGTTATCTAAATTTACTTTCTGAGACCGATTCGACAAATAAGCCTTGAACCAATTCAAGGCATTTCCGCGGATCCCATAGGTGTGAAGCTTCTGCAACAGTATTTCGCGATTCACATAGTCAAACGCCTTCGTGAGATCGCAAAACACTGCCGCAGCAAACTCTCCCTCATTAAGACCCGAATAGAGCCTTACAAGAAATGAAAAAATTGCGTCTTTTGTGCTTAGCGATTCAAGAAAGCCATACTGCTCATCACACAAAAGACCAATAAACCCCGGATACCGCTTTTTCACCAGTTTCTCAATTATTTTTGATAGGGTAGTTAGCAATGAAATTGGTCTAAAATTACCTGGATTATTACTATCAACACCTTTATGTAGTGGTATCACTACTGACCTTCTTAAACACTCGAGAAATTTTCCTGAAAAGAATCATTTTCACAATCTGACAAAACATGAAGAATATCATCTGATAAGTGCCACAAAACCTTTGAAGATATATCGTCATAACCCGAGGAATTTTCATTCTGTATGACTAAAAATGTTTTCTTTAGTTGATAAAACGTTGTTGGCTGAAAGGTAAAACGATTTTGGAACCCCAACATGATTTAAAAACGGCATCGGATCCAAATTTGATTCTATTTCATTATGTAAGTCAAGCGCAACCGAGCAGATTTAATATTCATTTAGCTCGTTGGCTGTAAGATTTGATTCCGTTCTGGAAAGTTTAGTTCTTCCATTTGAATTAGTCAGGACTCTTTTTGTTTATTTTTGCTACTAGAAATTCTTCTTTTATAGTATATATTTTAAGCAGTTTTCATTAAAAATCGGTAAATTTTTCTAAACTTATCAAAATAAGAAATAAAAAAATCATTATTTATATGAAACATCCTAATATGCAGGAAACGCATGTTTTTTGATGAAACTCCACGGGCACGCGTAAACCATGGTTTCTTATTCCTATATTTCACATTTTCAACAAGGAAAGATTTATTGAAGACATCCAAAAGAACTGAGTGGAAAGAAGATAATGGACAAACAGAATTCAGTACACTTTTCCAGTCAACATCTTCGCAAATGCTTAAGAAGAGGTTGTAGCTTGCGGATGTGAGCAAGCGTCTTTTTGTTTTGGAGTTGGCTTATATGTTACATTATTCACTAGAAACTGACAAAGTATGGCTTCGTGGTCTGAGAGACCTGCATTCAATGCTAAACAGAACACCATCGGGTTCAAAATGTGAATCAGCATAATCAATGAGGGTGCGAGAAAATCTAGTGATGCGAGAAGGTTCATTATAATGCATCTTTAAATTATAAGATGGTATTAGGTTATTTAGGCCCTTTGTTGCCACACAGGTATTATCCGAAAAATCAATATTCAGGTCACCAGCCAATATTATTTTTGAGTTACTTGGAAAACAATCTAAGAGTTCTTCAACTCTACTCAAACATATGTTAACATTACATGGAAGTGGTCTATACATACATAAAATATACAAATGTAGCTGTTTGCTTAAGACAATGGAATATTCAAATTCTTTTTCTGTTATGAATCTGTAAGACTTATTTAAATTTTCTAATTTCAATTGAGCATTTTCATGAATCAGAAGCATGGTGCCAGCATGTTTAGAATTCACTCAGAATACTTGCCTAAAGTAATATAATTAGGTACATTAATTGGTTCACATTCTCTCAACCAGTGTTCTGCCAATACAATTATCTCAGGGTAGGAAGTATTAGTCAAGAATAAAGAAAGTTTCGTCCACTTTATTACGTGAGGACTGAATATTTAAGAGCATCAGGTTGATTATTTTTCCTTTGAGGAATCTAAAAAAGTTTTGTTGACATTATCGTGTCCAACTTGCAAAACACACTCAGTCACGCTGGCTCCGTTATCTCTGATAGAGCCCACACTACTTGAGGTTTTAGAAAATTTATCTGGTGAAGTCTGGAGAGAGAGCCAAATCAGAAGACACATGATGACGATTAATTTCAAAATTGACATACACTAGGTTAGTAAGTCTAGAAGAACAAAAATTTAGCACACAGTGTTTATCAATCTTTCCTAGCTTAGCTAAACCTTTCTTATTCAGGAAAATTGTCGATTGTGTGAACTCTCTATAAGTAAATTTATTGGACAAATCTAAAAAGTCAATACTAATTGACAATTTCAGGCGTCCAACAACAGTCATTATCAATCGATTAATTGAGGTTATATATTCTGTGTAAGTAGAGTGGTTAAGGGAATTTGGTAAAATGGGGAGACGGCAGACAATTGAATTGGTAGCAAAACACTTATCAGCTAAAAGGGTTATATCAGGCATTCTAATAGAAGTGTCATTTAAACCGGCTTATCAATACATTATCGTCAACACTTAGGTCCGAGACATAACAGTCCCATATAGGGTGTATCAGGTTTGACTACAAAAATTTTAAAAAAAAAGTTTATACAACATGGGATCCAAACTCAACCATTATTAAGAAAAACGTCTTTGAAGTTTTGCAATTTTTTGACAAATATTTGAAAGATAAAGTAAACTTTAATCATTATGAGATGTAAAAAAATTTAATTCATCCAATTATTAAGTAATTATGCATTTTTAGTCAACATCAATAATAAAAAATTGAAAAAACCACATGACAGTTTCACTCGTACTAAAAAGAATAGGTGTTTGAACCTTGGTTGAACTGATTAATTGATTCTTGATTTGTTCTATCATGTCAGTTGGTTGAACTATCGGAAACGCGCGTAATTCATTTATTTTTGAAAATAAAATGCTTACAAACGTCGAATATGCAGATACTTGTTTAGGCAGAATCGTTGCAAAATGCTCATTTAGCCGCCAGAATTTACAGGGAAAGATTTCCCAATAGAACGGCACCCATGAAAGAACATTATGCCCGTTTTACAAAGATTGCGTGATACGGGGAGTGTGAGTGTGCAAAATCTTCTTACTGATTTTAGCGTTGACTTTTAGTGTTTTTAGAACCTCTTAAAACAAAATTAATCTTTTCATGATAAGGATTTGGCAAGCAGCTGAGTAGGTACTATTTAATTTTTCTCTTGGATGTTTAGTGCAAAAATGTCATTGAGTGCAATTCACAACTTAATAAAACGGCACATTTTTTAATTTTTACTCGAAAAGTGATAGAAATGCAAATTATTATTTACATTATTTGAAAGCGAATAACAAACCAAAACGTAAACACGCGATAACTCCGGAAATACCAACAATTGACCCATGATTGATAGGACAGTTTTAGCTTGAAATGGGCCATATTATCTCATGTTAAAATATTTCTACTCATATCTGATACACCCTGTATACATACGTTTTGACTTGTCATAACGTTGAGTTTTTTTGTTTTGTAACAAGTTAGAATGTCTAGAAGTTCAAGTTTCAAGTCGCGTATTTTTCAATATACAGTCCACACAGATTGAATCTTTCCTTTTGCGCATATTCCGCAAGTGTTGCAAGAATGCTTCATCTGGAAAAGCGGTATTGGAAAGGTCCATATTATCAATATGAAGAACAGCCCGTATTTCTTCCAGAATTTTCACCCTTTTGTTTCTCGTAGCATGTTGATAAACAAAAGACTTACGATATATCAGTCTAAAATAATTACAAGATATATGTGGGTATTCTGTCCGCTAATAAAGTACCTAATGTCCATAATTAAAAATTTATCGACCTGATCTGTGGCTGGTCCATCAGCTGTAGATAATTGGAAAAACAGGTTTCTATTCTAGAGGCCAGTGAATTGGTAATTCGGGACATTAGGCACTTTATAGGCTGGCGAGGTACATATTTTGATGATCTAAAAGCTGTAAAAAAAACACGCCTCAGAAAGTTTTTTCACTTATTCTCAATTCAAACGTGGGCATTTACCATTTCTACAAAATAATAAATGAAGCACGGGCAGAGTACGAGAAATTTAATAAAACAGTTTTATATAAAATAAGACATAAGGTACTATACAAATCAAATAGGAATCAAATTTATAAAAAATATCTACTGCACTGTCTTTCCAGACGAAACTGATTTCTTTGCGGCAGGCGCTTCAAAGAAATATGCCGCCCTATGGCGCCAGGGACGCCGCTAAAAAATCTAACCAATGAGATATTCCTGGAGTCAACGTTGACTGTCTATCGATAGTCAAATCAAATGAGACAGTAAAAAAAATTAAATTCCTTCGGTGTTCGGCGTTTTACTTATGAAGCACTTATAAGGCACGATACAAATCAAATAGGCATCAAACTTATGAAAAAAAAAGTATGCAGTTCGCACCCAGTAGAAGTGAAACCTTCATCGAACTGCATGCATTACACACATACTAACATACACAGTGGCGTCCCCCCCCCCCTCCAAAAGACTTGAGAAAGAACGCAAAAAAAAAATTAATATAGTTTAAAAAAACTGAACAACACGCTTTTATAGTAAATTGAACTAAAAAGTGAAAAATAATTTTTAATATAAACCAAAAATATTAATGAACAAAAAATATTAGAATTATTGAGAAAAAAGCATGGGGTGCTTTGTTCCACATTTCTCATACATTGAACAGCCCACGCTTTTTTGACAATAATTCTAATATTTTTTGCTCATTTATATTTTCTGTTTATATTAAAAATTATTTTTCACTTTTTAGTTCAATTTACTATAAAAGCGTGTTTTTTAGTTTTTTTAAACTATATTTATTTTTCACTTTTTAGGTCGATGTATTATAAAAGCGTGTCAGCCCCAAAGATTTCCTGACTTTTCCAGACATTATCCAGACTTATTCAGAGCTTTCCAGAGTTTTCCAGATTTCATCCAGATTTATCTAGACTTGTACAGACTGATCCGGATTCTGGAAAATGATCCCCAGGTCTTTTGGGAGCTTTTCCAGAATTTTTCCGACCCTTTCAAGAAATGTCCATGCCTTTTCCAGAGATTTCCAGACATTATCCAGACTTATCCAGAGCTTTCCAGAATTTTCCAAACTTCATCCAGATTAATCCAGACTTTATCCAGACTTGTTCAGACTGATCCGGATTCTGGAAAATGATCCCGAGGTCTTTTGGGACTTTTTTCAGAATTTTTCCAACTCTTTCCAGAAATTTCCAAGTCTTTTCCAGACGTTTTAAGAGATTTCCAGACTTTTCCAGAGTTTTACAGACTATCCAGATTTATCCAGACCATATCCAGACTTGTACAGACTGATCCGGATTCTGGAAAATGTTCCCCAGGTCTTTTGGGACCTTTTCCAGAATTTTTCCGACCCTTTCAAGAAATTTCCAGGCCTTTTCCAAACGTTTCCAGAGATTTCCAGACATTATCCAGAGCTTTCCAGAGTTTTTCAGACTTCATCCAGATTAATCCAGACTTTATCCAGAATTATTCGGACTGATCCGGATTCTGGAAAATGATCTCCAGGTCTTTTGGGACCTTTTTCAGAATTTTTCCAACCCTTTCCAGAAATTTCCAAGTCTTTTCCAGACGTTTCCAGAGATTTCCAGACTTTTCCTGACAATATCCAGACTTATCCAGAGTTTTCCAGAGTTTTACAGACTTTATCCAGATTTATCCAAACCTTATCCAGACTTGTCAACACTGATCCGGATTCTGGAAAATGATCCCCAGGTCTTTTGGGACCTTTGGCAGAATTTTTCCGACCCTTTCCAGAAATTTCCAGCTTTTCAGACTTCCAGAGATTTCCAGAATTTTCCAGAGATTTCCAGACTTTTCCAGACTTCATCCAGATTTATCCAGACATTTTCCAGACTTGTTCCAGCTCACTTGGCTTGTTCCAGGTTCTTGTTTTGTGTTGTGTGTTAATTAAATTGCCGCAAAAACTAATCCGGGCCGTTCGATCAGGTGGCCCCGTTTATACGTATAGAAACAGCTGGTTACTGGGAGCGCGGAGTGACCTTCTCCAACGTAATTGCCGTGTTGCAGCGGGGCCGTTGTGAGATGGGCTCGGACGGATAGTCCAGCGAGTTTAGTTTAGTCAGTCGCTTAAATTATTGTCTAGGAAATTTAGGAATAATAACGTCAGAAATTTTTCCGTCAGGATCAAATTATAAAATGATTAGTAATTTGATCTGACGATTGTAATAACTATTGAACTAAAAAAAAAAAAAAATATTTTAAAAGGACCGACATATTTTGCGCCAGTGCCACGGCCCCTTGGCCCCTTAGGGCCAGCCGCCACTGCTGTAAAGTACCCTTATTTTAGAAAATTCAGCAAAATGTTATAGAGAAAAGTTGTTTGCAATTAAAAGTTATGCCCAAATACCAAAACATAGCCTCCTAAGATTTTTTTTATTTTCTTTCGAAAAAAATCTATAATTTCTATTTTTTTTTTATTTTTTTTTTCCGCCCTTAATACTTCCAAGAATTAATTAAAATCAAATTTATTTTACATAACTTTGTTCAAATTCAAGCATATTTGTAAAATTAACTTAGATTTTTAATTTTTTATGGAATCACAAAATTCATGTTTGTTGCAATGATATTCAACACAACTTTAAAATGGCGCAACTTTTTTTTTATCAAGTTAAAACATTACTAATGATAATAGCCATATTAAAAAAACTCTCCTCAAAGTGCAAAAGTTTTATGTCATTTAAGTAAATATTAGTAGAATTTTGATATTTTTTCAGCCACCCTGTATGCTGTTTGACTTGCAACCATTCTAAGTGCACCTAATATGATTATCAGACATGCACCAACTTTTGGCCTTGTTTGTATTTTGATTGTGCTATTACTAAAAAAAAATCCCATATGTTGCACACTTAAGTAATGACACTTGTATTCTGGTTCGGCTAACTCGATCGGTTGCAGCTCCTATTTTTGCTCTCATTCTTATCGGTAAGCAGCACACCTCTTCTTCATTCAATGCAAGAAAACAATAAGCAGTCACTTATTCTCGTTAAATATCATGGATAAACCAGCGCGGAAAAAACTTATGGACTTAGATTTGGGGTCGACTTTTCTTTCCAGTCAGTATAGATCTCTTCTATAACTAATTACATAACAATTCAAGTGCAAAACTTAAATGAAGTTTAAGCACCCATTCTTAAAGCACACACTTCATACAATAAAGTTCAGAAATTACAAGACCAAATTAATGCAAAGCGGTCAGCTGGGCTTACTACCCGACGTCTCTATTGAGTTTTGAGTCTTAATTGCTTTCCGAGTTGGCTTGGATATACTACTAAGGCTAAAGTTCAGAAGGATTCCATGGAAAGAGAGTTATTTGTACAAAACAAAATTTAATATTGAGTATGTACTACATAAAACAAACGAACGGTTTGTGTAGCTTGATTTCAAAAATTGTAACATGTCAGTAGCAGATATACATCTTTTGTATTATTTTTAAAAATATTTTTCCAGTATGAGGTCAATTTAAAAATTTTCTTTCTGCATAGATAGTCTAGGAAAATTGTCGATTTCCAAAAAAAAAAAAATCCTACCCAAATGAACTTTTCAGGGATGATAGGGGGCGGGTGGGTGATCATAAAACCGAAAATATCAAACATTCACCCCTCTGGCGTTTTGCGCTATAGGGGTTGAAAGTGCGCCATTGGCGATTACTTGGTACCTATTGCTTTTACAAAAAAATGTTTCAAATAAAAGATGTGCAACATTATTTGATCTACAATGTTTATCTAAAGACTTTTTTATTAAGGGCCGTCTGTGGTCATAAGGGCCGTTTGAAATTTTATAATGAAAATGAAAAATTGTAACCAACGTGAAAAAAATTTCTACAACACATACAACATTTTTGCTTTATGAAGTTTTTACTCACCCCCTGCCGTTTTTCAAAAGGGGTAGTTTAAAGTTTTTTTATTTTTTTACAAAAAAATTTTCTTAATAAAAGTTTTATAAGATTACATTTCCTACCATTTTTCCCCATAAACTTTTTTTATAACTCACCCCCATTCAACGGGGGGACACTTCCCTTAGGAAAATTTTAGTTTTTAGGGGTATATATTAATTTTTTTTTTCTTTTCTCGCCTTTAGTGTATATAAAAAGTTGCAATTAACATTGTATCGAAAGGATTTTTTTCCCACCACCTTTTTGTTTTTAGGGGTAGTTCGCCTATTTTCAACTTTACAAAAAAATTTTATTAAGAAAAGGTACTCAAAATAATAAAATGAACAAGTATTCTTAATAAAATTTTTTTGTAAAGTTGAAAATAGGCGAACTACCCCTAAAAACAAAAAGGTGGTGGGAAAAAAAATCCTTTCAATACAATGTTAATTGCAACTTTTTATATACACTAAAGGCGAGAAAAGAAAAAAAAAATTAATATATACCCCTAAAAACTAAAATTTTCCTAAGGGAAGTGTCCCCCCGCTGAATGGGGGTGAGTTATAAAAAAAGTTTATGGGGAAAAATTGTAGGAAATGTAATCTTATAAAACTTTTATTGAGAAAATTTTTTTTTAGAAAAATAAAAAAACTTTAAACTACCCCTATTGAAAAACGGCAGGGGGTGAGTAAAAACATCATAAAGCAAAAATGTTGTATGTGTTGTAGAAAATTTTTTCACGATGGTTACAATTTTTTATTTTCATTATAAAATTTCAAACGGCCCTTATGACCACATACGGCCCTTAATCGAAAAAGTCTTCAGATAAACATTGTAGATCAAATAATGTTGCACATCTTTTATTTGAAAAATTTTCTTGTAAAATCAAAAGGTACCAAGTAATCGCCAATGGCGCACTTTCAACCCCTATAGCGCAAAACGCCAGAGGGGTGAATGTTTGATATTTTCGTTTTTATGATCACCCACCCGCCCCCTATCATCCCTGAAAAGTTCATTTGGGTAGGAATTTTTTTTTTGCAATGCATGTATTTTTCGACTATTTTCCTAGACTAAGAAGCTAAACAAATTTTAATTAGAAAAAAAATTACACTTGTACAGGGTAATTGATTTTATTTAAGCCCATATCTACAGCCTTTACTATTTAAGATAGAAAAAAAATTTAGATATAAAACTTGAAGTTTTTTTCTATCCCTGTACAGCTACGTTTTGGTAACTTAGTTTTAAATTAAAGAATATAATACATTTAAATACATGAATTCAAAATATAAAACAAAGAAGCGTATAAAATACTTTTTTCTGGGTACGCAAAAAAATGATAATATTTTCATACTCATTTCCGTGCGAAAAATGTCACATTAGTTTTATTTACCTTGACAACATGCACGAAATACAACGTTTACTGTTGATTTCAAAATCGAGTGCAATTTCCACAATGTAAGAGATTGAACTGTTTTCGATTCCCCCTCGAAATAGGTACGCTAGAATAGTTTTTTTTTTCAATAATTTTTTTTATTTGCTTATTGGAAAGAGGAGTCAAAATTAGGCCCTACTATATTTTTTTCCGATGACGTCACGGCACCAAATGATTAGTATCGGAATATGGAATCGATTTTCATCCCTATGAAAAACTCAACCCAACTTTTTAATTAATTGTTTATTTTTATTTATTTGCTCTACCTGCATTTTACTAATACCTACCTACCTTTAATGTGAAAATTTTAATTTGTTTCAACTCTACCGTCTAGTGTTGTGCTATGATAGTCTAATGAACGTTTGCACCGACCATTTTAAGGAAGCCTTAGCGATAAGTGTTCCTTGAAGGGACATTTCTCCATGTGAAAATGTCAATTCAAGGAATACTTATCGCTAAGGCTTCCTTAAAATGGTCGGTGCAAACGACCATGAGATACAGCGCCGAAAATATTCTCTGAATTCACTAAAGCTAGTTTTTAGACAGTTGATTACAGTAGTTACGTACATAAATATACCGCGGCCAGTCAAGCGAACCTTAGAACAAGGACCTAGGGTGTCGTGTTAAAGTTGTCGAGATAACTTAGGTAATGCAACGAATTTACTAAAGCTGAAAATCGTTATACATATTATACAGTGAGGACATAAAGTCTGTCGCCCCCCCCCTCTAACTTTTGAACCGCTCGGTATATTGGAACGAAATTTGGAACGATAATATGTGACCGGATTCTCAATTTTTTGGAAAACAAATGACAGCTTCCGCTGTCAAATTGACAACTGGGCCAGTTTTGAAACGTTTTTTTAAATAGAAGGCGGTGTCGAATGATATATCCTTTCAAAGGTCTTTTTATTCTTAATTGAATCCCCGATTCTGAAAACATTTGGATTAGCGGTTTCCAAATGATGACGAAAAAACCAAGGCTTGTTTTGCTCATAAACACTCACAAAAAAACATTAAACAAATTTTTTTTCGCATTTTTATTCATTATTGCTTTTTTTCAGTAATAATAATGACGTAATGACTAATGACATTGGTAACTTAAAAAAAAAAAACAAAAGTACTCATAAAATAATGATTCAATTACTAAAAAAAAATGTTTTATGACTAAAACAAACCTTTGTTTTATCGTCATTATTTGAAAACCGCTAAACCAAATGTTTTCAAAATCGGGGATTGAATTAATAATAAAGAGACCCAGCTGTCATTTTGACAGCTGAAGCTGTCATTTGCATTTCAAAAAATGGAGAATTTGCTCACATATCATCATTCGAAATTTTGTTGCAATATACCGAGCGGTTCAAAAGTTAGAGGGGGGGCGACGGACTTTATGTCCTCACTGTATATAACATATAAATAACAGTAATGTTAGTCAGTCAGTTGAATAGCGTCAGCCCCAATAAATCAAAATCCGCTACAAAAAATAGTAATATTACTATTAATTTATACTTCAACTTATAATTTCGAATTGTCACCGATTGTCACTGTCACTCTAAAAAAAAAATAGCCCTATTATTTTTTTTACATGTATTGGGGCTGATCTACCTCAATGGGGCTGATTGACCAGCACGGTTCCGCTAATCAACTGACTGACTAACATCACTGTTATTTATGTGTAATATTTAATTTGTCTAACGATTTTCAGCCATAGTAAATTCGTTGCTATACCTAAGTTTTCTCTACAACTTTAACAAAACACCCTTGGTCCTTGTCCTAAGCTTGACTGACCGCGCTATATTTATGTACCGGGTGTTTCACCTAAGGAGGTAACCGGCTATATCTCAGGAACTAGTAATCCTAGAGCTTCCAAGTGAAATTTTTTTTCATAAAAAAGGCCATGAAAAATTGCTGGAAATAGTTTTCAAGTTTGTAAGTTGACCGCTAGGGGGCGCAACGAACACTCGAAAACATAATACTGTGATTATCTTCAAAAAACGCCCACTAAAGGTATTCTAAAAATATGATTATTGAAATCTTGATGGGATTACGAAAACATTTTGTTAAAATTTTTTTGCCCTAACTCGTCAAATAAGAGGTGGGAGAAGGTTCAAATTTGTTAGGAACACAAGCCATATAACTTTTTTGTTTTTCAACTGACTTCAATGATTCGGATTTCATTTGGAAGAGTTTTTTCTGTTTAATAAAATGCATAACAAAAATAACAAAATTAAATTATTTTGTTGTCGCTAGGGGGCGCTGTGTCTAAAAGTTGAGAATTTTCCATTTTTTCTCGGAAATTTCAAATATAATGATGCTTTTTTAGAAATTTAGATGTAAAGAGGATAAAAAAATAAGGAAAAAGGTGAAAACCGCAAGTTTGAATCTATATCCTAACCCAAAATATAAATAAAGAAATATTTTAAATAACAAAATTTTCAGGAAAAACCTTCTTGCCTTTTTTTTTTCGAAATAAAACAAAAAAAAACACATTTTTTCACGGCACTATAAAATTAGTCAGAAGAATGAGAAGAACTAATTATGTTTCTAAGAGTAGTTATTAGTCTACGATATCAAGAATTGGAATTGAATTAAACTAAAGTTATATTATAGCCCTTTATTTTATATGCCACCAAAAAACTACAAACAGAATCAAAACCACAAAATCAGGACTAAAATAAAAATATGTAAAATAAAGAAATTGGCTAATGCCTTTCGAAGTGTTCATAAATTCCAAATAAGTAAGTCTTTATGCCTGGTTTATACTTCTGAATTAGGAATTAAACTAAACTAAAAATCATTCTCCATAATTTATGATGTCGTTTATACCTCAAATTGAAAAATTAAATCAAATTAAATTAAATTTACAGTTGGCTAACTCTGAACTAAAAATTAAAAAGTAAGGAGATCGTTCTAGTTCGTTGAATTCGGAAGCCATGATCCATAAAATAATATGTTTGTTGTCACTATAGCTGGTTTTTGTTTATTTCCATGGTACGTTCTGTGATTTGTGAATTTGAATGTAAAGAGCTAGTAAATTTCAGAAAATCCTTAATACCTACCTAATTTTAGGTATAAACTGCATTTCTAAAGTTTAGTTTAATTTAATTAAATTTTCAAATTATTTCTTAGTTTAGTTTAATTCTTAATTTTGGGAGTATAAACCAGTCATTAGTGGAAACTGCGTTTTGTTAACTTTTTGATTTGTATTTGACTTTGACACATAGACAAAATGTCAGAAATGCATGGCCCACTGATCACTTTAACCGATGGAGCACGCGCACGGTGCAGAATATAATTTTATTACCTGTCATGGCTACGATGACGATGTGATGGTGAACACCGAACATCTGGGAAGGCATTAGCCAATTTACTTACCTATTTTACATATTTTTTATTCTAGTCCTAATTTTGTGTTTTTGATTCTGTTTGTAGTTTTTTGATGGCACATAAAATAAAGGGCTATGATTGATATTGCTATCGTGGACTGGTATCTACCTTTAGAAACACAATTAATTCTTCTTCTCTAATTTTATAGTGCCGTAAAGAATGAGATTGTTTTTGTTTTATCCCGAAAAAGAAGGCAAGAAGGTTTTTCCTGAAAATTTTGTTATTTCAAATATTTCTTCATTTATATCTTTGGTAAGGATAAAGATTCATCATTATATACTCCTGGAAAAAATTATCGCACCACTGCACATAAGCATCACCATAAGCAGTGGTGCGATAATTTTGTCCAGGAGTATATTTGAAATTTCCGAGAAAAAATGCAAAATTGTCAACTTTTAGACACAGCGCCCCCTAGCGGCAACAAAATAATTTAATTTTGTTATTTTTGTTATTTATTTTATTAAACAGAAAAAACACTTCCAAATGACACTCGAATCATTCAAATCGGTTGAAAAACAAAAAAGTTATATGACATTTGTTCCTAAGAAGTTTGAACCTTCCCCCACCTCTTATCTGAATAGTTAGGGCAAAAAATCCTTGACAAATTCTTTCGTAATCTCGTCAAGATTTCAATAATCATATTTTTAGAATACCTTTAGTGGGCGTTTTTTGAAGATAATCACAGTATTATATTTTGGAGTGTTCGTTGCGCCTCCTAGCGGCCAACTTACAAACTTGAAAACTATTTCCAGCAATTTTTCATGGCCTTTTTTATGGAAAAAAAATTTACTTGGAAGCTATAGGACTACTAGTTCCTGAGATATAGCCGGTTACCTCCTTAGATGAAACACCCAGTACATAATTATTGTAATCAACTGTCCAAAAACTGGCTTTAGTAAATTCAGGGATTTTTTTCGGCCCTGGCTCTCTGTCTATGAGGTTTAATTTTACATTTTTAAATTTGATTTGATTTTACAGATGACATAATGACAGATGTTAAGTTTATTTGCTTACGCATTTGTTTATTCATGTTCGAACCTTGAAATTAAGAATTTCAAATTCCTGATTTTGACAAATTCTTTGTTCGGACTATTGGTTTTGAACTATCCTAGGACCTCCGCACAGTTCTTGTATCTGAACAAGTATTTGACCGAATTTGTGGAGTTCGAATGATGTTTAGGTGTAATATTTGCAGTGAAATTGATTTTTGGGTTGATTTTTTGTACCTATTATTTATTTAAATGTCGAGTGATGAAGATAATTCCAGCGCTAGTTCGAGTTAGTTCTAGTTCTAGTTCCAGTTTTATCTCCTCCTCGGATGATGAAATTATGAGGATACTGTTACAAGAACACCTGCGGGAGAGACCTAAAGATAAAAATTATGCAGAAGAAATTTTACATCAGTACAATGATGAGGGGTTCGTGGAGCATTGAAGAGTGTCGCGAAATGTATTCCAATCGTTAGACGAAAGATTTGAGCAATCAGCTCATTACAAATTGATACAAATGGTCCATATGGACATTTATCTGCAGGAAAAAACATTTTAGTTTTTTTATGGTTTGTGGGACACCCAAAGATGTCATTTCGTGGTGTAGCAGATCGTTTTTTAAGTATAGGTACACTATGCAAAGTGACGGAGCCTGTCTCTTTATTTCTGAATGATATGGCAGCAGAAGTTATTCAGTGGCCTGATAATGAAGAAATAGCAAATATTGAGCAACATTTTGCCCAAAAAGGCTTTCCAGGAGTTGTAGACCAGATAGATGGAACTCATTTTGAAGTGGATAAACCAAATATCGATTCTGACTCTTATTATAACAGAAAGAAGTACTTTTCTGTACAGGTATGCCGACCTCATTATTTGTCTCATAGCTAACTTCCAGAATATAGTTAGGTACTACCTATACTGTAAGATCTACTTTGCTATCATGCAGCAGCTACTGGCTTCATTTACCTTAAATATCCAGTTTTTCTTCTGTTGCAGGCTCAAGTTATATTCGAACATAAGAAAAAAATTAGAGATATTTCCAAAGGATATCCTGGTTCTGTCCACGATTCTAGATTGTTTCAGGCCGCTCCATTAGCAAATAGCCTGAATCAGAAATGTGGCTCTGATAAAAAAATATTGGGTGACAGTGGCCATCCTTGTACTCGAAACCTTTTATTGCCATTTTCAGACAGGGAGCAACTTACAGCAGAAGAAACCTATTCTAATACGGTACTAAGCAGGGTACGATACTTGGTTGAGCAATGCTTTGGTTTATTAAAAGAAATATTTCGTCAGCTATACCATATTTAACTGGAGGGAATTTAACGCATTTGCCATTTCATAAGAGCTTGCTGCGTTTTACATAATTTAGCAATTGATGACTAATTTGAGTACGAAGATGAGGGAGGACACAATGAGCAAAATGAGGATGATCACAAAAATGGAAATGATGGCTATCCAATACCATTAGGCAACAATAGACCAGGGGAGGTGTTAAGACGCCATATTGCTCACATTCTTTTCGAATATAGGTAGATTAAACTTTGTGAGTCAGTAGTTACATAGATATTGAAATAAATGAAAACTTATACATTATTTTATTTCTAATACAATACTATTAAAAATTCAGTTAATAAAACACAACAAAAAATAAACGTATAAAAAAAATGTTTCCGAATAAATAAAACTTTTGGAGTTTTTTAAAGAGCCAACAAATAAATGATTGAAACTTTTGGTTACATTATCTAGGTCAGCTAATACCTTGAAATTACGCATTGAAATGAAATTGAGAACATTTTTTTGAGAGTAAAGACAGAGATAACTTTGCATTTTTTAATTCAGATATCTTCAAACTTTCTACCTCAATCTTTCGCTCATAATATTTTTTTTTTCCATTCAAATCGTTCCTTCTTTATTTCAGTTTCTCTAGCTAATATAATTTTTTTTTTGATAAGCTTTCATTTGGTTGCCTATTTTTACTAAAGCATCTCTGTTTTGTTTTATCGGATTTCTAGTCCTAGCATTCAATTTTTTTTTTCATGACTGGTTCTTCATTTATTTTTTCTTCCCGTTTTGCCATCATGCCAGTGGGTCGCTGTGGAAATATTGTTTCATTTGCAGTCAATATTAATTTAGGAAATATATTCGACTTTTCACCGTATACCTAATTCATTCCATCTTCAAATTCAAACCGTTTTCTACCACTTGTCGTTAAGAAATTCGTCCACTGAGTAATAAGCCTTTATTAGTACCTTTTATCTTTCTAATTTGGGCCTTAAACTTGTTGATTTTGGATTCTGCGTCATTCTAGACGGCAACCTATTGAAAATCCTTCTTCGCACACCTTGAAACTATTTTTGAGTCTTCGATTGCTCGCTACGCTCGCCAAACCTCACAGAGAGGATCCTCGGGAGCGCAAATCGCTTTGAAATACTGCATTTATGAGAGTGACATGTTTCTATTCCAGTTTTTCAGCAAGGAAAAATATTATAATAACGAAGTTTACAGCCCTTTATCAAAAAAGTTCACAAAGACAAAACTGAATTTGTATTTTTCTGAAAGTATGTATTTTAGGATGATCATGGCACTATAGTTGAAAAATTAAAATTTAATTTAAAAACAAAATTTATACAAAACTCGAATCAAAAGTGGTGTATTCGGACGTAAAACGATCTACAGAATCCAAAAAACGAAAAATATGCCTTTCGAAAATCGAAAGTTTCGGTCATTTTCGGTGAAACTGGAAATCAGGAAAACTTGTCGAAGATGCATAAAAATGGCGTTTCGGTAGAATATCAACCCTACCAAGTTTCGTTGATGGCAGCCAAAAAGTAATCTCGTGGGCACCCGGTATATAGGAATTATTTGCTTATCTTGGGTATTTTTTTAACACTATCCCTTGAAACTCAAAAGTTCCAGCTGTTACCTTTTTTGTGGCTGAGATTGCTTCACCCAAAATTAAGACTTATGGTATCAGTGTAATAAATTGATTTTCAATTCCAAATAGAATTACTATCTAATTTGAAATGTATCATTTTGATTAGTAACGCAGCTAGGTACTCTGGTGTTAATCATTGCTGAGACGTCGCGTAGGAGTTCCTTGATACGAATTTCACATGCCCTGAAGATAATGACTACGTTTATTTCATGCGTTGTATTCGGATACTAAGTGGATTGGATTGATAATAGGAATTAATAATCCTGAAATAAACACACAGGAAAAAAGAGTCTATCCAGATCGGAGTACTTAATCCAATCCTCCAAATTTGTAGGATTGGACTTGAAATGGATTATCTCAATTGTGAAATACACCTCAATCTCGGATTTGAGAAGTTTGTTGTTAACTTCAAAAAAAGATCACATTTGTCATTTGTAATTTTTCTGAGGATTGATGTTTTTTTTTTGAGGGTTGATGTTATCAGATTTTATTTGGATATTTTTTGATGAAAAACCGGTGTGTTAAAGAAAATGTTTAACTTTTAATTGTTAATTAAAACTATTTTTCATCATTGTTGCCTTCAATGAAGTAAGACACAAACGACAAGGCTTAAGAAAGGATTATCACTAATCCTCATCCATTCAATATTTGTGAAATAAACGAATATGGATTGATAATCCTTAATCCACTTAGTATCCGGATACAACGAGTGAAATAAACGTAGTCAATATGTATACAGGGTACTCCAACAAGCGTGCCTCGGTCAATAGTAGCCAAACTATTGAACTTATGGAACAATGTTCTGTATAAAAGTTTTAGCATTTCATCTCTGCTATAACCCAAAATTATTTTCAAGTATACAGGCTGTCTCAAAAAAGAGTAATCACAAATTTTATGTTTTTTTTTTATGAATAGAATACCTACCGTATGTTTTTATGTGGCAAACGAAGCCTCTATGTGCTCTATATTCAACTTCAAAATCGTATTTGGGTTGAATGCAGCGTTGCCATGTCATGATTTTTCGAAGAAAAAAATAGATCAAAACATACTTTTTTAATTTTTCCATATCTCCGCCACTGTACATTAATTTCCCTTAAAAATTTACATGTAATCTAATGTTAGCCTAGCTGCTCCTACACTATCTTCATTTTTCGATTAAGGTATACAGGGTGTCCAAAATATTTGTCTAAACACGTCAATTTTAAATTCCATTTCAATTGAGTTTGTCAAATACAACACCCCGTATATTATTTTTGTATCGGAAAGCTGAAAATGCCCTCTTTCAAAAAATATCATATTTGCCGTATCTATCGCATTAATATTTTGAGATATTAGGAATTCTCTTCAACTTTGCGCAGAAAATGGGATAAATAGCTGGCTGCATGGATCAAAAAATCAACATTATTTCAAATAAACATTACATTATGGCACACAAAAATAATTCATTGTAAGCACTTATTTAACTTGTCAGAACTATTTACGTCTTGCAACATTTACGAAGTACCTACCTGTGTTAAATGCATCTCTTATTCTTACCCTTATACTTTCTTATTCGTGTCGGTCAATAGTATAGTAGCCAACCCGTTGAATTTTTGGGAAAGTTTTCTCAATACCAGTTTTAACTTTTCATCTCGGGTATTACCTGAAATTAGGTATTGTAGTGTAACATACCCGGGTTGGTCCAGCAAGATTGAACGGTGTGAATTTTAATTCATCTTTTTAAACAAATCTTCTGAAAAACGAAATGAAAAACATATAGGACCTACGTTGTGGAAACTTACTCAATTTTACTTTTTTGGCATACGCCCGACAATAGCAAATATTAGGGAAATTTGAGGAAAGTTGTGATGTAAAATAAACGAAAAAATTGTGAAACGTCTACTTTATTTTCAAAGTAAATCGTACCGTTCTCGATCTGGAACTAACGAGGGGAAAGAGCACGGCACAGGAACCCTCGATCTAATATTCCTCAAAAATCGAAACACACTGTGTCATTTTAATAATTAATTGTGAGTCAATAATTCAATAATCAATAATTTAAGTCAATGATAAAAGTTTAAATTAAGTACCGCCCCTGTGCTTGTGCTAAAATTTTTATTGCTCACACTACATTCAATCAACACTACCTATATTCAATACTGAAGAGTTTTTGGTTAGTTAGCCCATCTGTCGGCAGGTACTGAGGTCCCTGGTTACGGGAGACTACTCAGCTATAGTTGTTATTTTGAGCCAAAATCTCTAGATTGATTTTTCAATTTGTTTGCTAGGATATTCGCTCGTCAGGGTAGGAAAATGTTAGTAGACTCAACAAGGCTCAACTGCACGTTCTGAATACCAAAAATCAAAATCCCAGCACAAAAGACAGCACATTATTTCTTTAGATTTCAATTTACTTTTCTAATCTGCGTTGTTTACAGCATGCAACGATTTTTGTTAAATACATAAACAATGCACATGTTATAATAAAAATGTTATAAACAAACAAAAAAACATAAACGTGAAAAAATAATACTTGTAAAAATTAAATTGAACTCTCAAAAACAAAATAACATTTATTCAACTGAACTGTGAATGCTCCTTATGACACACAAACTAATCACAAATTGGGTTGAAAAATCAGTTTACTACAAAATAAAAATTGAATAATGAACAATGGCGGACAAACGGTCCAAGGGACAAACTTCTTCTCTAGTCTCCCATTCTGTATCTCCCCTTCGGTAGTCTTTTTGTGTGGCGCGTGTACGCTCGCCCCTACTCGACAGCGCATACATGGTTGCAACATTTACCATTTGCTTTTCTTTAGTGAACGTTTTTAAGAATTTCAGATTTAAAGAAATAATATTTCAAATAGGTATGGTTTTCCTCAGTATACAGGGTGTTTCACAGAAGAGTAAAACTAAGAATTATATTTTTGTTCAATAGCATACCGTACTTATGTTTTTATGTGGCCAATGAGGCCTCCATGGGTTGTGTATTCGACTTCAAATTCGTATTTGGTTCGTATGCAGCGTTGCCAAGTTTGGATTTTTCGAAGAAAAAATAGACCAAAAGATACTTTTTTAAATTGTCATATCTCCGCCACTGTTCGCTAATTTCCATGACACGTCTAATCTAATGTTAGCCTAGTTTCTCCTAAACTATCTTCACTGTTCGATTCAATTAAACAGGGTTTCCAAAATCTTTGTTTAAACGTGTCAATTTTAATTTCTATTTTAATTGAGTTTCCTAAGTACAGCACCCCGTATATTATTTTGCATTTGAAAAGCTGAAAATATTATGATTGCCGTATGTATCGCACACAGAAAATGTTGAAATAAGTGCAGGCCATGGCTCAAGAAATCACAACAATTGCTACTCGATTATAGGTGTTAACTCTTCCAATAGTGGCGACAATAGAATGTCTCATTTTTGATTGGCCTCGCCATATTGCTCCTAAATTGTTCTGATCATATTTTGCTTTTGTAGATATGAGATTCGGTTGTGATTTTAGTGTACCTACTCTTTTAGTTTTTGTAATGTGTAAAGTTATTAATAAATAAAAAATAAATTTAATCTCATAAGATTCATATTAAACTTGTGTATCAGACATAAGGTGAATAATATAAAAATAGTTTTAGACGCTTGTTGATAGATGGCGCTAGTTGTGAAATATATATTTTTAAAGAAAAATTAATCGAAAGACAATGGAATACCTGTAAAAAAATGTAAAAAAGATCAATACGATTGCTAAACTGTGAGAGAATCAGTGAAAAACACTTTATGTTTATACGCAACTAAATTACAGAAAACATAAATAAAATTCCGAAAGTCGACTGTTATTTGAAAATAAAATATAAATTAGCTTGAACTAACTCTCTTCCTGATTGAAAAAAAAAAAAAACATAGTGGGGCAACTCTAACCCTTCCTGAAACATATTTTTTAATGATTATTGTCAAGCCAAAAAATAACCCTTTTTACATGATTATTTCAATACGAAATAACCAAAGTTCATTGACAAGTAATGTCCCAATTTAGTTGGGCAATACGGATGTTATATTGAATAAAGCAAACGCATCAGGATGTTAGCAAAAAGCTTAGAGCCAACGACCTAGGTTTTGGGTCAATGATTTTTGCTGACATTTCTGAATCGATTTGGATCGATAAGGCATCATTTTCGACTTAGTTGAAAATCTAAATTCGAGCGCTAAAGTTGTGGTACGGGCTACAGAAAGATGGGTCTCTGGTAAGTACAGGGTGATCTATTATAAATGTCACCCCCTGCTAACATTATCATTTGACGTTTTTGACAAAAGTGTCAAATACAAAAGTTTTGAGAAATTGTCAAAAGTCTTCAACTAATTTAGTTTTAGGCATACAGGATGCGTCAAGAAAGTGCAGCAGTGTGAAGTTATATTTTTTTAAAATGGAAAACCCTGTATATTGTGCGCTTATTTGTTAGTCCCCTTTAACCTGATTTCAACGATATACGGTTTCATATGTTTATCTCTGGTAAGTACAATTATTTAAAATTTATAAGTTATGTATTAGTGTTCTCATCGGTTAATCATTAGTTGTAGTAACTAAACTTAATTACTCTTAATGCTTTGGGACTTATTGTTGTAATTCTCGACGTTTTTACGTAATAAATAATCAATTAAGTAATCCGATAAGAACATTAAACATAGCATTTTTTTAATTTTTATTTTTTGTTTACGTGATCATTTATTCAGTTTCAATTTAATTTCATTTTTGACGATTACAACTCTATTATAAATTCAAATATTGTGCAATATTTTTGTCAAAGGATTGAAGCTATTTGACGTTTAAGTAAGGCCGCAAAAAAAAAAACAGTTTTATCTGTAAATTTTGGACTTTAAATCCATTTAAAATTGAGCACTTTGAAATAATTTAAATTTATTCAACGTTTGGGTCACGTCACAACTTTATTTCAGTAGTTTTTTTTTTTTTTATGATGACCAACACATTTAAAAATATTCTATGTACCAGTATTTACCCACCGCATAGGTTGCTAAGCTACTCATAAAATTATTACAACGAAGCGCAACATATTAAATAATTTGACCCGCGCGCGTAGCGAAAATTTCATTAATTTGACAAATAAGTAAAATATTTTTTTTTTCAGAGATTTTCATTAAATAATTATCCCTCGAAAACCTATTTATTTTAATTTCCATAGCATTCCTTTTGAGAAAATTTATTTATTTAAAAGGTAAAACTCACCAAAAATCAATCGATATTAATAAACAATTTTCCACCGGAAGTAACTAGGAGTAAATCTAAAGTAAATAACGACAAGGAAACAGTCGAAGACCAATTTGAATACAAAAACTTTAATCCAGACCACAATAGTACAACAGAAATCCCTGTACAGAATATACTTACGCCTAGGCCATCACTTAGCAGAAGTCCGCCCAGAAACTTTACGTTCGAATTGAAACAATTCCAGGATTTCACAGAGAACATTTCTAAGACTAAAAATTTTCTGGAAGATTTGGACACGACTCTAGATCAGTCGCTTTCCAACATAACCGTAATTGAAGCCACAAAAGAAATCCAACACGAGAGTCCCGTACTAGAAAAAAAAACAACTTTATTTTCAAAAAGACACTGAAGGAAAACTCGATCAAGACACAAGGAAACCTCAAGCTCTAATAACACATAATATAAAAAGTAAAGTCAACTCCACTATGGCAAACAATACCACATTAGGAAATGCCCTTGCAGAGGCAAAAACTCCAGCTGTCCCTAAGTTTCTTCAGCCACCAACCTTCAATCCGAGCATAGATATTCGCCCGTAACATTCATAGCAAAGTATGAAAGAATTGCAATTTGCAACGGTTGGACAAATTCGTTAAAAATATCATATTTAGGAAATTTCCTAGAAGGGCCTGCCAGTTACTAGTATAATGATTATTCAGCAGCAACTGCGAATACGAATAAAACATGGGAAAAGATAAAGCAAGATCAAGAATTCAGGGAGGAACAACCCTTGAGGAAGTTGAAATTTAGATTGTCATCAAGGAAGCAACAACCTAATGACGACATTAAAACATATTATTACGAACTTATAGGCCTTGCCCATGAAGTAGACCAAAAGATGCCATTCGAAAATTTCAGAGAATATTTCGAAAATGGTCTGCACACGACCTTCTACGAAACCTATCATGTAATGTGCAAACCAGGAATGACCTATGAGGACCTAAAGGCGCTCGTGCTCAAACGCAGCGATATAAGAGAAAGAGCGTTGATTAATCAAATGACGTCACAAGCGTCACTCCTCAACATTAATGATAATCACAACCCAACTTACACGAGGAACGACGACGATAATAATTATTGGACACCTAATAATTTAAATTCAAATTTTAGAGCCAGAGATAATGAGAGATACGAACATGATAGAAATTTCAATCGTGCAGGTTTCCCAAATAGTTCTAGGAGACAAACTATGTATCAACAGGGATATCAGAGGGGTCATCAGCAAAACTACAATAGAGACAATCGATTACAAGGAAATTACAACGTGAATCGAAACAACGGAAATAATTACGGAAAAAATTACGGAAGCAACAGGTCAAGAGGAAGAGGCCGCGGCGGCTACCAGGGTGGCTACAGAGGAAATTATCAACACTCCAACCTCCCAAAGACAAGAAGTAGCGACGGGAGACCAAGATGCAAAGATTGCGGCAGAAGTAATCATTAATCGTGCAATCAAAACGACACAAGAAGAGTGTCATTTTCTAGATCGGCTTCCCCAAACGCATTCGGACGGCTCAACTAAAGAACCCCAAAGAAGTCGTCCTACAAACCGGGGTTAGCCCATCACAAAATATATTGAAAATTACCGGAACTATAAATAATCATGAAAATATGAAAATAATTTTAGATACGGGGGCAAGTCAATGCGAGCACCTGAAACCAGTATGCGAACATCAGCATCTTTTGGTTGCAGGAGGTGGCCGAATAAAAACTCTGCGTACATCAGAAATGAATTTAGAAATTGAGAATATGAAAGGCTACGTAATAGCGATCGTAGTGGAAAATCTATCAAAGCCACTAATTCTTGGCACTGACCTCCTCTCCAAAAATAAGGCGAAGATAGATTATAATAATAACTGTACAGTAAATTTAAGAAATTTTAACATAAATACCACCCTAACTTTTGAGCCAAAAAATTGAATGGGGCAAATTACCCGCTCGTCTCCATACACCGAGAATAAAAACGACACAGAAGGAAAAAGTTCTCTAGAAGACAAAGAAGAAATAATGATATGTAATAAACAAATCGAAGAGAACCAACAGAAAATTAAATTGATCGCTCAGGAAGATTATATTTTGAAACCGAACACGGAAATCACCATGAAGCTTGCTACTAATTTGGACAATTTTGAGTATGAAAATTTACCCAATTTTAGTTTTTGCGGAAATAGAAAAAATCTAAGGAATAAAGGAATAGTTAGCCTATCTGTTGGGAAATGGACTAAGAAATAAAAGAACTTGTTAATTATCGATATTCAATATATTTATTATATCGAACACAGCGTGGAAAGCAGAGTGTGTGAACTCATAGAAATTACTATACGAACTAACTCAACATGACAAAGAATTATAAACCCTTTCTTAAGTAAACGATTCCTCATCTGTTTATCTTACATATAAAAACTATTATAAACACATTCAGTCATCAATAGCTGCGATATAAATTAGCAAAGTATAGGCTAATAATCAAAGTTTAATTTATTAATTTTTGTTTCACTGATATGAATATCAGTTTATCCAACACGCCACCTCAAAAATTTGATCAATTATACTAACAGTGTAATACAACTTAAACCTAGTATAACATAAATAAGCCTGCTTTCCTTATGTGTGTGTTTTCTGGGGAAAATTACAATAACGGTCCAACATTTGCTGCTCGGGATTAGGAAAAACCCAGAAAAACCTAATCAAACTATTTAACTTATTTACTAAGCCTAATTCCATTCTAATTTCTCAAATTTCACTTGCATCAATGGTTTGGTAAACATGTCTGCTAGTGGTTTATCTGTGGATAAATTAATATTTTATATTAATTACGATCAATTCATTATGATTTGATCTTTTGTGATTTGTTGGATTATTTGTAATACTTATTGAGGTCCATTGTTGTCCTCCTAGGTCATAATTGACACTGATATTAATGTTTATGCATATTTTCTGCTAATGATTTTAACGAAAGAGCTTCTGTGACAGCTTTAAAAGGAAAACCATATATTCGGTTTCAGTAGACGATGCCGCTACTGACAACTGCCTTTTTGTATTCCAACATATCACACAAATTTCAAACAGTTTAAATAAATATCCTGTTGTCCCTTTTATATTGTTTATATCATGCATCTCCACCTTCTTATTCAGGATTAATAGAATCACTCAAGAAATTAATATATTCACAACTAAAATACAGGGTGTATCAGGTATGAGTACAAATATTTTAACATGAGATAATATGGCCCATTTCAAGCTAAAAGTGTCCTATTGACCATGGGTCAATTGTTGGTATTTACGGAGTTATCGCAGAATTTAAATTTGGAAAAATGTCAACAACGTGACAACATTGTTCAGGTATTTATCTCTGCCACGATATAAATGTAAGTAAAACTGGTAAATTTGAAACTTTTTTTTTGCACGGCGTTTATTTATTTCCATCTGTTTACGTTTTGGTTTGTTATTGGCTTTCAAATAATGTAAATAACAACGTGCATTTTTATCACTTTTCTAGTAAAAATAAAAAATGTGCCATTTTATTAAGTTGTGAATTGCATTGAATGACATTTTTGCACTCAACATTCAAGAGAAAATTCAAATAATACTTACTCAGCTACTTTCATAATAAGGATTTGAATCCTTATTATGAAAATATTAATTTTTGTTAAAAGGTGCTCAAAACACTAAAATCAACACGCAGATTTTGCACGCTCACAACTCACACTTCTTGTATTACGCAATCTTTGTAAAACGGGCACAATGTTCTTCCATCAGGTGAGTGCTTTTCTTTTGGAAAATCTTTCCCTACTTTCACTGTGAATTCTGGTGGCTGAATGAGCATTTTGCAACGATTCTGTCTAAACAAGTATCTGCATATTCGATGTTTCTAAACATTTTATTTTCAAAAAAGAATGAATTTGAATTACGCGTGTTTCCCAACTAGAAAAGACAAATCAAGAATCAATTTATTCAGCTCTACCAAGGTTCAACCTTCGACCACCTTTTCTTTATTGTGCTGTGTTGCAAGATGTTTAAATACCCTTTTAGAAGTGAAATTTGTATGTTGTTTTTCCAATTTTTTGTTATTCTTGTCGACTAAAAATGCATAATTACTTAATAATTGGATAAACTAAATTTTTCTACATCTCATAATGATTAAAATTTTGTTTAACTTTAAAATATTCGTCAAAAAATGTTAAAACTTCGAACGCCTTTTTCTTCAAAATGGTTGAGTTTGGACCCCATGTTGTATAAACTTTTTTTGTTCAAAATGGGCCATATTTTCATGTGTTAAAATTTTTGTAGTCAAACCTGATACACCCTGTATTGTGTCAACTTCACATTGATTTTACCCTTAAGATATCTAAGGACCCTTTTCAAATATTGCCAAAACTCTTTATTATTCTTGTTTTAATACCTGCTCAAAATATTAACAGTGGTACTTAAATCAGGCTTGATATACATAACATAATATACATTAAACAGACGATTAGATTCCGGCAAGGGCTATCATGTATTTCTTCTGAATTTAAACCAATCAAACTCAGTTTACTAGGAAGTGGAGTGCTGACACAGCTGATGGCACAACAGTCATTCATATTAAATTTATGTAAAATAGTTTGATCAAGAGTAATTTTATTTTTGATTACCTTTTAATTTTATTACCCAAAAATAGTTTACTGTCTTTCAAATAAAACATAGAACAGTTATTTGCCAAATCCCTTTTTAAACTATTCAATGTATTATTATCTGCAGTGGCAAATACCATCTACAGAACTACATAAATAATTTTACATATTGCACCTTTGTCTAAGATATAAATACAGTGGTTAACTGATGAATTTTCAAACCCATTTTCTTTATGAACTTTTACTATTATTTCAAACTATCATCTTGTGGTTTGTTTTAGTTCATAGATACAAAGCCTTGCAAACTTGGTTAGGAGGTTTACTTGTCACACCTTGAGCCAGCCACCCTTCAGCCTTCAGGAACCTTCATAAAAATGGCTTCCTTCAATGACCCATCCGGGAAAGCTGTTTGTACATCCATATGACGTATTAAAAGGGTAAACTGATTAAAAAGGTTATTATAAACCAGAAACCTACGATTCTCGCCACCTGTGCAAAGGTTTCATTATAATCTACCAAGTAATGTTGACTAAAACCACGAGCAACTTTGTAAGCTTTGTATCTAAATGGTTTTCCAATTTCATCATTTTCAATGGAAAATATCCATTTACAATCCACTATATTTTTATATTCGGGCCTTGATACTAACGACCACGTTTTATTTACCAATAATGAGTGAATCAATTTCATTTGGCAGATCTGTTTTAATCACAGATTTACTATACTCATTATTTAGTTTAATGAGTTTATTAGGGTTAACATTTACCTACTTTCCTGGATTGTTACTCATCTAATTTAGCTATATCAGATTTATTAACCAAACCACCGATCTTGACAAACTGCCACTTTCAGGGGAAAGGTTTTATTAGACTATCCAAGATGCTGTCGAACTCAAATTGAAATGTCCGCCAAGAGGCACACAAACCCTTTGTTTGCTTGTCAAAGTCACGTGTTTTGGATAGGCTAATTACCAAAGTGTTACATTCATTTTTGACACTTTTTCAGTTGAGTTCAGTTCAGTTCAGTTTATTAATAACTACTGATCTTGACAAACAATCAGAGGAAACAGCTTTATCATCAAAGTGTTTTACATTCACTTTTTCATAATCACTATTAACTACTAATATTGACTTACTCGAAACCGTGATTGAAAATCACTGAATAGTTTATTTCTATCTACCTATAAATTCAACAAGTTGCATATACACCATTTTCTCCAAAATTTTGTCAATAGTGCAAAACAAATTCATTGGATGCAATTGACTGGAGGATTTTAATTTAACTACTTTGGGAATCGTGATTATAGTGGAAACTGAATGAATATCATTTGGCAGATCTGTTTTAACCACAGATTTACTATAATCATTCATTATATAGTTTGATAAGTTTGTGGGTTAACAGTTAGCTACTTTCTTGGATTGGTTGGTCATCTGATTTTGCTTTATCAGATTTATTAAGCAGCAATCTTGGCAAACTGTCAAAGGAATCAGTTTCATCACCAAAGTGTTATGCATTCACTTTTTCAAACTTATCATTAACTAACCACTGATATTGACAAAGAGTCAGAAAAATTGGCTCTATGTCCAGAAAAGTAAAACATTTACTTTTCAAGCTTATTAGTAACTACTGATCTTGACAAACAGTCAGAGAAATCAGCTTTTACAATTAAAGTGTTCTATATTCACTTTTTCAAGCTTGTTAGTAATTACTGTGCTTGACAAATAGTCAGAGGAATCAGCTTTATGACCATAAGTGTTCTGCATTTACTTTTTCAAGCTTATGATCAACTACTGTTCTTGACAAATAGTCAGAGGAATTAGCTTTATGACCATAAGTGTTCTGCATTTACTTTTTCAAGCTTATGATTAACTACTGTTCTTGACAAATAGTCAGAGGAATCAGCTTTATGACCATAAGTGTTCTGCATTTACTTTTTCAAGCTTATGATTAACTACTGTTCTTGACAAAGAGAGGAATCAGCTTTATAATCAAAAGTGTTCTACATTCACTTTTTCAAGCTTATTATTAACTACTGATCTTGACAAATAGTCAGACGAATCAGCTTTATGCAGATTAAAAGGCTTGGAGGACAAAAACAAACTTGTCATATTTACAATAATATCCTTGACTACAACAAACTTATGACTAACCACATCCCACACTTCATATTCATTTGGTTCATAACCAACCAGTACAGCTTTCCAGGATTTGATATCACATTTTGTTTTCCTGGATTTTATGTACCTATAATAGTATATTATGATATAAGTGTGTTTTTTAAGTCGCAAGGGCTTTAAAGGCCTCTTATACACGCATATCATACGCTATTTTATATTACAAATGCATCATAATCTCAAAAATGTTTTAAATGTGTTCATTCATTTTGATGAATAGTAATTTGAACGGCAGGTGTATATCTAGGTAATGAAGGTAGATCAAACGTTTCTATAGCAAAACTTTGAAAAGGTAGGCGCATCATAAACATCATTTTATGCACGCTGCAGCGTGCGATAATCGTTGATTATGATGCATGCGTAATATAAACGGTATTATGGAACACTTATGAATATTTTACTTGAGGCTTTTTACTACGCCACATTTCGAATGGTGTTTCAAATTCTTTTAAAGTTTTAGTAGGGGTCAAATTAAGCGAGAATGTGGCAGTTAAAACTGCCTCCAACTTTTTTTTTTTTTTATAGCTGCATCATTTAATTTGTAGGGTTTATGGAATTTTCAAATGATGACATCTTTTTGCATACCAACAATCTCTCATTTCTGTAGCTAGATATTCACCTTCATTGTCACAGAATACATTGAAAATCTGTAAATTGAAATGTGCCCCACTTTCAGCAACTGAATCTTGAAACATACAAAATACATATGACTTATGACTCATCAAATATGTTACACAATCTTAAGTAAATTCATGCACAAACAGTACAATGTTTTTGAAATGGAAGTCGCGCTTGTTTATGCACGCTCCACATAAATACTCATTGTATAACCTGATCGATTTGCGCCCTAAGTCCTCGATCTCTATTTTTTTTTTTTTTTTTATAATAATTTAATAATTTAAACCTCACCAATGTGGACCAAACGTTCAAACCACAATTGATAATTTTTAATTTTTTATTTAATCGTCACTATTTGCTTGAATAATAGTGTTTTTTTTTTAAATTTCCAATAACAGTGAGTTCAAGAGCAATTATTATTAAAGTGTTCAAAGACTTACCCATAAATTATAAGCTTACCGCCTTTGTAAATACTAACACTTTTTTTTTAGCAATAGTCATACTAGCCCTTTGCATTTTTCTTACAGACAGCAAATTGTAAGGAACCTCTCTGGACAGTCCAGCCTATACTAAAGACTTTCCTGTATGCCCATATTACTGGGAATACTAATTGTGCCTTTTTGGTTGCTGTTATAAGGGTTCCATTTTTTTTTTATTGATGGAATTGTTTTGTTTCACTTTTTTTATTGTGTTTTAGAGACTTGATTTTTTTTTCGTAATTGCGTCTTTTAAAATCGATTTTAAAATATCCTCAACGATAATTATTCCTAAATTGCTGAGCTCTGATGTTCTTATCTAAGTTCAAGCTCTGTTAGCATGAAACCTTTTGTTTCTTTTTAGTTTCAAATTTTCCATTCTCACATTAAACACTCCCGGTTTTCACAACCGCAATGAATACACGTACACTGGTCCCATAACCTGTTGGGAAATGGACTAAGAAATAAAAGAACTTGTTAATTATCGATTTTCAGTATATTTATTATATCGAACACAGCGTGGAAAGCAGAGCGTGTGAACTCATAGAAATTACTATACGAACTAACTCAACATCAAGACAAAGAATTATAAACCCTTTCTTAAGTAAACGATTCCTCATCTGTTTATCTTACATATAAAAACTATTATAAATACGTTCAGTCATCAATAGCTGCGATATAAATTAGCAAAGTATAGGCTAATAATCAAAGTTTAATTTATTAATTTTTGTTTCACTGATATGAATATCAGTTTATCCAACACTATCACCAGTCTATGAGACTGAAAATAACCTCGTAATTAAATTGACAACAAGGAGTCATAATAATGTGAAAATTTTTAGAGGCACCACGTTGGGTTTTCTAGAAGGCATAGAAGTATATAATCTATTGGAATCGGGAATATTTTTATTGGAAGAAAGTGGAAAAGAGGACGAAGTTACGATGGAAGATCACAAAATAAGCCATATAAAAAATCAGACTACAAAAATGAAATATCAAAATTTATTACACGAATTTAATGATATATTTCCAAAAACTCTAAAAAAAAATGGGAAAGACAGATCGCGTAGAACATAACATGGATTTCAGAGACGCTCAGCCTATAAACCAGAAAGCATATAGAGTATCCCAAAAGGGGAATAATAAACAGTCAAATATCGGAAATGGCTAAATACAATGTAATTAGACCAAGCCATTCTCCTTGGGCCAGTACTGTAGTACTAGTTAACCCTCCGTACACACACATATTTTTTGAGTACACCAAACACATACTGGGCTGTATGATACCCCAAGCAACATTGCTGGTTCTTAACACAAAAAAAAAAAATACACGTTTAGGATATTAATAGATGTTTATTTGTTCAGAAAGCAAAACTCAATAATTAAAAAATTAATATTTTTGTACTGTCTGTTACACTTTACCCATGCAAAAAATTGAATAAAAATGCTTCAGTGGAAAAATAACTTTCTATCAACGAAAACGAATATTCTTAAAATAAAATCTGATAAATTCTCTTATCAAAAAAGCAACATATAATACAATCAATGGAAAATTGGTATAAAATTATTCGATACATACAAAAAGTATATACACAATAAGTTACGCGCATCACACCATGGGGTATACTTGACCCCGCGACCTACTAACACGCTTGTCAGTCATAAACTAATAAATGCTTGATCCTGCCGTTTGGGACTTAGGTAGTGAGGGACATAAACTAAATTTACATGGAGTCTTGAAGCCATCGCGCATCGCTAAAAGTTTCGTAATTTGTCACGCTTTCAAACTTTTGTTGGGGTCCGGTAGACCCCAGTGTGTGTACGGAGGGTTAAGAAGAAGTCGGGAGAAACTGGATTTTGTGTCGATTACAGACGCTTAAATGCTGTCACAAAAAAATCCAGCTATAGTATCCCCAACATAGACGACATCCTCACATATTTAGGAAAGGCGCAATATTTTTCGTCTTTAGACATGTTCTCCGGTTTCTGGCAAGTCAAAATTCAAGAAAAATCCAAGCCACTGACGGCATTCCAAGCCCCAGGACATGGTCTATGGGAGTTCAATTTTATGAGTTTTGGATTATGCAATGTGCGTGCAACTTTCCAGCAATTAGCAGACACAGTTTTCCAAGACCTCAAATGGCGGGAAGTTTTATTATATCTGGATGATATAATCATATTTTCCGACACTATCGAAGAACACCTGCATAAATTGAGAAAAAGTTTCACAAGACTCAGGGATGCAGGATTGACCCTAAAACCTTCAAAGTGCGAGTATATAAAGGAGGAAATAAACTTGCTTGGGTACAAAATCACCAAACATTGTATCTTGCCTGATGAAAGCAAGCTTGTGTCGATAAGAAATTTCCCAGTACCTAAATCAGTCAAAGACGTGCAAAGTTTTATCGGCCTGTGTAATTACTACAGGAAATTTATAGAAGATTTTTCAAAATTAGCGACTTCTTCACGAAATAACCAAAAAAGTAATTCTACTGGAAAGAAGAACAGATAGAGGCTTTTAACTGCCTTAAAGAAAAACTCACCACCGCGCCAGTACTTAATCACTACAACCCAATAAAAGGGTGTGAATTGAGAACAGATGCAAGCCAAGATGGCATAGGGGCGGATTTACTACAAGAAGGAGATGATATGCAGCTTCACCTAGTGACATACGCTAGTAGAAGTCTAACGAAAGCAGAAAAAAATTACACAATTACAGAATTGGAGGGCCTAGCTGCAATGTGAGCCTTAAGCGTCTTAAGCTATATTAGACATTTGAATTATGGAAAACCCGCAAAGATCGTAACAGATCATCATGCCGTTTGCTGGCTCAAATCTTTGAAGGACCCAACAGGCCGACTAGCTAGGTGGTCATTGGAGCTGTCAGAATTTGACTACGTAATAGTGCATGAGAGCGGAATAACGCACAGAGACGCCGATTGCATCAGTCGCTACCCCGTACTGCAGCCTCAACCGGAAGAAAATCTCGAGGAAATACCTACATTTATATTAGAAGCTGACGCTATTTCGAAATTACAGGATGAAGACGAACAACAAATAAGGGACGCTATAGAAAATCCCGACAACGCAACAGTTGGTTTGAGAAGGCGAATCAAAAATTTTAGACTTAATAACAAAGTACTCTACAAAGTTAACTCAAGTCCTTATGGGAGAGAAGAACTCTTAGTCGTCCCAAAGAAATTGATCGGAGAGATAATTTACACCAATTATTCAGAAACTTTAAGCGGACAGCAAAGACGCTTAATAAAATAAGGCAAAGGTTCTATTGGGAAAAACTCCAGAAAGATGTAGAAAAATTTGTAAAAGGGTGTCCGGACTCAGGAAGGGACAACAGAATAAAAAACCAATCGGTTTGTTACATCCAATCCCAGTGCATTCGACAAAGTGGGTATTGATTTGTTGGGGCCATTTAGAAAAAGCCAAAATGGAAAAACAATTATCGTAGTCGCTACAGATTACGCTACGAGGTTGTCAGAAATAGAAGCGCTGCCTAGTGGCAGACATGAAGCTCCAAAAGAATTATTGAGCGACAGAGGCAAAGTGTTCCAATCCGAATTAGTCATGGAACCTTTAACCCTTAATTGGTCGCTCCGGCGTAAAAAGTACGCCAAATGAGTTTGAACACGTGACATATTGAAACTAGCGATTGGTGGAAGGTGATCGCCTATGTAACCTACCACTATAGTCTCTGGAAAAGTGGCTATCCAGTTGGTTTCCATTTTGCTTCTCTGCAGGGCGCTGTTTTGAATAATGTACTAATTGGCGTACAAAATACGCCAAAGCGAACGTTTATGATTTTATTTTTATATTGGTTTATAATACTGTTTTCGCCTGAATTGTAACATTTATGTGTTTGGGATTGAAAATGTTAGTTTTATGTATTTTGCCATAACCGTTTAACGAAAGGATTTTAGAAAATGAAGTTTGTTCGGTTGTCATTATTTTTTTATTTTTTATAAATAAAATGCTTTTTTAATTTTTTGTGACACATTCAGCGTTATGCAGTATGTACCTTGACTTGAAGTCAAGGTTGAAATTGTGACATAAAATTGAAATTTGACAGACATTTCAATATTTGCTATGCAGTAAGTCCACTTTTCAATTATTGACATTTTATAATTTCAAGATCTTAAAATGAAGTCAAGTGACCTTGTGAATTTCAATATTTGGTATGCAGTAAGGAAAAATATTGAAATAAATTTCAAGTCAACTTGAAAAAAGTCAATAATCCTAACGTCACGCGAAATTCAACCCGTTAGACACCTTGAAATGATGTCAACAACAAAACTTAACCTAAAACATTTGTTTTTTTTGAGATTTTGTTGGGAGTTTGTTTTATTTAATTATGTAAAATTCGATTTTTGTGAAGCTGTGCAAAAGAATTGAATTTGTTTTTCTATATCGATTCAAAATAAAATTCAGAAATGGGTAGTTCAAATCAAATCACATTTGGCCGCTTAGTGCAAATTACTCAATTTACACAATTTGCTTTGCAGTACCCAGGTATAGGGCCTTGAAGCAGTTAAGTTACATGTATACCCACATACTCCCACTCCATTCATCTTCTAATATAGGTAGGTACCTATACCTGAAACTATTTTTAAAGCTGACCTTCTTACACATTGAAATTTGTTTAAAAGCACAATTGCCTATTAAAAAATGTACTTTCTACAATACAGTACAGGTATGATCTATGATATGAAATGATTTAAACTTGATTAGGGAAGATCTTCGATAGATAAGAAAAATCTGCTTTTAAGATGACGAAATTGGAGCTGAAAAAATCAAGTTGGAAATCCAGAAGAGAATTTTGATTGTGTTGAAGGAAACTGTTCTTTATTTACAACAGGGTCGATTGTGAAAAACAGTGTGGTGGAAAATTATTGTCCTTAAATTAATAATAAATACATCTGCATATTATGGTTATGTTTATATTAACTTATTTGAAGTATTATCAGATTATTAATACATTTATTCAGGACTTGCAGTCTTTTTTCTATGGTAAATAAATAAATTTTTAGAACCTTGAATTTTCTCCATGTAATTTTACATCGATGGATTTTCTAAAACAAAATTAGATAAGTTGAAATGATTGTGAATACCTCTACACACTGTACCTAAGTCTCGATCTAGGTATAGGTCCACATCCTTGTATGTTCACTATGTATTCCCACCTTCCACCTTTATACAAAATAAATTCGTCTGGCTTTCGACTTCGCTCTCGATTCTCGATTTCCTCAAAATCTATTTGAGAAAATAAACCCAAAAGCATTGTTTTACCCATGTTCTAATTTGCCAATGATCTATTTGGATTTTTTTATAAGCTCAAGAATACATTTTCACTCACTCTAAATCTACAAAAAGGGTCGAGAAAGTAAAATTAAACATAAGACTTGGCTAGGAAAACCAAAACAAACTTCCAGTTTGCATTTTTAGGTTAGAAACCCCTGAAAAACTCTTCTTTTTCTATAATTTTACAAAGAAATACAACGTTGCCACATGAAAACTTGACATTAATTTCAATGTTTTTTCATTTCAATAAAGTTGAATCAAGGGTACTTACAGCATACCATTTTCTTTCAATATTGAAATTAAAGTCAAAATTTATTGAAATTATTTCAATATTGAAATTAAAGTCAATGTACTTACTGCATAAGGCTGATTATATCTAATATTTTATGTGTTAATAAATCAATACTTGAAGTTAGTAAGGATTTCACATTACTTTAAAGGTAGCAAAATTCGTCCCGATTATGAAAAGACATTTTTATTCAAGTGAGGTACAAAGTACGCCAAGCGACCAGTTATGTGAAATAAAATGTAGCGACCAGTTAAGGGTTAACCCTTAATTGGTCGCTCCAGCGTAAAAAGTACGCGAAACGAGTTCAAACACGTGACATATTGAACCCAGCGATTGGCCAAAGGTGATCACCTATGTAACCTACCACCATAGTGTCTTGTATGCACTGGAAAAGTGGCGATCCCGTTGGTTTCCATTTCACTTCCCTGCAGGGCGCTGCTTTGAATAATGTACTAATTGGCGTACAAAATACGCCAAAGCGAACTTTTATGATTTTTATTTTTATAATGGTTTATAATACTGTTTTCGCCTAAACTGTAATAATTATGTGGTTGGGATTGAAAATGATGTTAGTTTTATGTGTGTTGCTATACCCGTTTAGCGAAAGGATTGTAGAAAATGGAGTTTGTTCGGTTGTCAATATTTTTTTATTTTTTCTAAATAAAATGCTTTTTATTTTTTTGTGACACATTATATCTAATATTTTATGTGTTAATAAATCAATACTTGAAGTTACTAAGGATTCCACATTACTTTTAAGGTGGAAAAATTCGTCCCGATTATGAAAAGACATTTTTATTTAAGTGGCGTACAAAGTACGCCAAGCGACCAGTTATGTGAAATAAAATGTAGCGACCAGTTAAGGGTTAAGAAAAATGGGAACCACAAAACAGTTTAGAACCGCTTACCATCCAGCAACGAATGGTCTGACAGAGAGGCTTAATAAAACTCTAGCGGATATGATCTCAATCTACACCAACACTAATCAGAAAAACTGGGATCAATACCTTCCTCATGTTACTTTTGCATATAATACTAGTAGGCAAGATACTACTACATTCTCTCCATTTATGTTAGTACGTGGAAGAGAGCCAGTCTTACCGACAGAAGCCACCCTCATGCCTCCCCCGAATCAGTTGGATAGTCATGAAAATAGGGAAAACGCCCTTGTAGTTTGAAACGGCGGTACAGAATATTATTAGACAACAAAATATTGACAAAATGAGATATGTCGCCAAGCATAGATATATTGAATATAATATAGAAGACCGAGTAAAAGTTTTTACCCCTGTCAGAAAAGTTGGTAGAAGCGAAAAACTCCTACTAAGATGGTTTGGACCATATTACATTGTAAGAAAAATGTCGGACGTAGACTATGAGATTCAGAAAGGGAAATCTAGCTCAGCAAAGAAAGATATAGTCCATGTGAGTAGAATACTACCTTATTATGACCCATGGACCCCTGAAGCTACTCCACTAAAACAATAATAACTTCTCTGTTGGAGCAACAAATTCTACTTGTCCGCTGTCAAAGGTGAAAGTCGAAAAAAAAAATATATAATTTTTTTAATTATTATATGCTATTTATATGGTTTGTGGTTTCATTGTGATGGTTATAATGTGGACAATTGTTTTGTGAAGGGCCCCTATGAGTGACTCGAACAAAACTCCCGTAAAATTCAAAAAAGTTTCCATTAATCCTATCGAGAATTTATACTGGTGTATAAATTCTCATTTCTTGCCTCCTCCTTTTTTTGGCGTACTGACATTCCTACAGATAGTCTAAACATCTTTTTATCGGAAATACCCGTTTTATTATTTTTATTTGTGGTACCTACCAAAAAATCTTATCAGTTGTTGGAATTCCAATTATATACACAAACTAATAAAAATGCAGTGTACAGTCTGCCAAGAAAATTGTTTCAATAAAAGAAGATCACAAATGAGGGATGGAGGGTTGTTTGGAGCATGTTGCGATTTTTGTATGAGAGCTTTTTGTAAAATCTGTTTGGAGACGACAGTAGCTGAAAATGATTGTCTTGTCTTGGGTCAGAGAAAGTTGATTTTTGGTTTTAATGAGTGTAAAACTCAACTTTTTAGCTGTATTGAAGAGCTGTCACATCTGAAAAAGGCGCATGAGAAATGTCTAAATGAGATAAAAAGTAAAGACATTATCATGGAAGAGTATCAGATTAAAAATGATGACCTGGAGACAGAGATTAAAAAACTACAAATAGAGATATTGGACAAAAATAAATACATTCTCAGACTGCAGAGAGGGTCCAGAAGCCTTGAGGATCTTGTATATGATAGGGAGGAGGAAATGCATAAGAAAATTCAATACCATGTAAATACAATTGAAAAATTAAACAAGGACATACAAAAAATAAATGAGGAAATTATTCACCATCAGAAGGAAAAAGAAGAAATAAATGAAAATCTGGAAAATTTAACAAAAAATCTACATGAAAGTGAGGAAAAAAATCAAAAAATGGCATTAGAAATTACAAACCTTAATAATTGTAATAAAAATGGAAATAAAACATCAAATTTATCTAAAAAGTCTGAAGATCAATCCATCTACAGTCTACAGCTGGAACTTAAAAATCTTGAAGCTGAAAAAGGAACAGAAATTAAAAACTTAAATATCAGAATTAGTGATTTAACAGAGGAAAATCGAGAGTTTTTAGAAAAGGCTAAAGAAATTCAAAATACTAATAATAAATTAAAAAAAGAACTATGTGAACTGAAAGAATTGCAGAAGCAAATGATTGTCAGTCTGAATACTATGGAGGAAGAAAATAAACTATACAATACAGAAATAAGAGAACTTAAAAACAAATTATGCCAAACGCAGACAGCAATGAAGAAGCCCACAACTGAAAATAAAATGCAAAAGGATACAAATAAAAACTTTTATAGTGGAGAGCCGCAGAATAAAAGAAACGTGGAAAGTGTATATGACAATAACACGCCCGGTAATGTTCAGCAGAAAACATATGTGCAAAAACCCAAAATATTACTGCTAACTGATTTATATGGCAAATATCTACACAGATACATTAGCAGTTGCTTTGGTGAGGGTTGTATTGTTCAAACAGTTTGCAAACCAAATGCAGGGTTGTCAGATATTGTTAGGGATTTGGACTGTTACATCAAGGGCTTTACACAAAATGACTTTGTTATTACATTTGCTGGTTTCAGTGAGTTATACGTTGACAAAAAAAGTATAATAAATCTTTCTAAGTGTTTTCAAACTAATCTTTTAATTTGCACTATGCCAGCTAGGTTTTTATCTAGATATAAGCAAGATTTAGTATATAAGATGAATCAAAGCCTTATTAAGTATGTTGAGCTATTGAAGTCTTTTTCGATAAGTGTAGATTTGCTGGATCTGGAGAACGCCTTTCGACGAGCTGACTATATTGGAAGCACACCTTTCTTAAAAAGAAGTGGCCTTAAATCTGTTTCAAAGTTGATGTTTAATTCTATCAACAATTAAAAAAAAAAAAAACCCGTCTCTAATTTGAAATTTGTTTCGCTTGTTAAGGAATTAAATAACTTAAATTATACTCAGCGTACTCAGTCAACTCGGTTGGGTGAACGGGCCCCTTCCCAGAATTTAGATTTAGGTTGTAGTAGATTTGACTGTTCAAAATTGTTTCGAAAGTGACACGGTTGATTTGTTAGATCCAGGCCACACAAAACGGTCAACATTAGTTTAGTTAATAATCGGGGCGTAAAAAACAAAAATAACAAACATCATAATTCTGCTTTACTACTAAATATTCAATCACTCCGAAATAAAACAAACGAACTACACTTGTTTTTAAATGAACATAATAATCCAAATATAGTCCTTCTTACGGAACACTGGCTGAAGGAATATGAATTAGTTAATATACCTGACTATGTTGTTGTGTCAAGATTTTGTCGTACTAGCAATGAGCATGGGGGTTGTATGATTTTACTGAAGAAGTCTTTTTTAGATCTAAATTCATTTGAACCCATAAACAAGTTTAATGTTCTACTAAAAGAATTAACTTTTGAGTTCACTATGATTTTTTCAAGAAAACTAAACCTCTATGTAGTCTGTGTCTATAGATCACCCAAATCTGTTGCAACTGAATTTCTGGCATGCCTGGATTGTCTTTTGGCTGAAATTTCTTCATCTTCTAATGTTCTGCTTGCTGGAGATTTTAACATAGATTACAGAGACGGCAATGCAATATCCACCGTTGCATTAAAAAATATTTTTATCTCTAATGCCCTGAATATGCATGTTACAACACCCACTCGTATAACAAAAACAACGTCAACCTTAATTGACTATTTTTGTTCCAGCTATGGTCAGGAAGAGGTAGAATGTAGGGTAGTTAATTCAGCATTGTCAGATCATGAGGCAGTGGTTTGTGACATATCGGAGCCCAGAGTGATAAATAAACAAAAATCTAGGCGTGGTCGAATATTCGACAGAAGCAGCTTTAATAGGTTTTACCAATCATGTAGCCGGGAAACCTGGAATCAAGTGCTGGCATCTGAAGAACCTTTAAGTTCATTTCACCAGAAAACGACAAGGATTTTTAACAATTGTTTTCCTGTAAAAAATATAAAAACAAAAAGAGAAAAACCATGGTTTACCAAGGGCTTAAAAACTTCCTCTAAGAATCTTCGCTGTCTTCATAGGATTATAAAATATACAGATAGTCCATTTTTTTATACTTACTTTCGTTCTTACAGGTCTTTGTTTCGTAGACTGATTGTAGCTGCAAAAAAACGGTACTACTCCGATCGTCTAAGTAATTCTTCTAACAAACAAAAAGAATTTTGGCATAATATAAATAATATTCGTTCTAATAATTTTAAAAAGTCACTATCACATCCGGAAGTTTCTTCTGACAACCTGAATCAGTACTATTATAATATTGGGAAAAATTTAACAAAAAACATAGGAATTCCTAAAGATCCAATGTTGTATATGTCTCATATTTCAGTACCCAATTCATTTGCATTTACACCAACCGATTTAGATGAAGTTAAACAAACATTAAAAAGCATCAAGAACAAAAATGCGTCGGGAGAGGATGGATTGTCTGTCAAAATATTGCTTGATATGCCTGAAGTTATTATAGCCGATATTTTAGTCAAAGCTATAAATCATTCTTGGACGAGCGGGGTATTTCCTTCGAGCTTAAAATCGGCTTTAGTGATCCCGCTTCATAAGGGTGAAATTGAATCTGACCCTGCTAGTTTTAGGCCCATTTCAATGTTGTCTACCTTGTCTAAATTAATTGAAAAACTAACAAAAACTCGTATCATGTCATATCTTGAGTGCAATAAATTATTGAGCAATGCACAATTTAGCTTTCGCACCAATACAGGTACTAATAATGCTATGTTCAATCTGCTTTCACAACTCTTTTCCTCTTTAAATAAGTCAAATGTATCGGCCGCGGTTTTTTGCGATCTGGCTAAGGCCTTCGATTGTGTAAATCATTCTATTCTTCTGAAGAAACTGTACCATTATGGGTTTAGGGGGGTGGTTTTATCCTGGTTCGAGTCATACTTACAAGGAAGGACACAGCGAGTAATTATTAATCAGCCATCAAAACCTGGAAACATTGAATGGGGTGTACCACAGGGGTCGGTCTTGGGTCCTCTCCTTTTTCTGATATTTTTTAATGATCTTGCCAGGCTCAATATACAAGGAAAGTTCACCATTTTCGCTGATGACACTACGATTCTGTGGACTTGTAGTGACGTTGACACTTTAAGAACCATGATTTCAGGGGATTTGGATTTTCCTAAAGAGTGGTTTGATTCAAATCTGTTAACTTTAAACGTCGATAAAACTAATATAGTTTGTTTTAGATGCAGTATAGATGACTTTAGGGTGGGGGGTGATTCTCTGGCAGAGCGTAATCACAGCAAATTCTTCGGCTTGACAATCGACTCTGGCTTGAAATTTGAGGATCATATTAGTATATTAAGTAAAAAAATTGCGTCTGGTTGTTATGCAGTGAAAACAACAGTTAACGAACTCGGATTCGCTTTTGGAAAGACGGTTTATCATGCTTTTATAGAGTCGCACCTACGTTATGATATTGCCTTCTGGGGTTCCATCAACAACCAACTACTTCAAATAATTTTTGCTTTGCAAAAGCGGACAATACGGTATTTGTGTCATGCCAGATTTAGGGAGTCATGCAGGCCTTTGTTTGTGTCTAAAAAGATTCTAACGGTCATATCTTTGTATATTCTGGAATCCGTTTCTCTTATGTATGTGCATCAAAATGATGTTCTTCGTCTGTCGGGTGGATACAACACAAGATCTATTCAGCAGAGAGATTTGCAACTTCCGATTCCGAAATCTACACTGGTTCGCAAGTCAATCTGCTACAATGGCATAAAAATGTTCAACCATCTACCTCAAAAAATTAAGATGTCCCCGAATCTAAAAATGTTTAAAAGAATGGTTACAGTTTTACTTGTTGATAGGGGCTATTATAGTCTGGAAGAGTATTATCAAGATAGATTTTGACACAATTAGCTTGGTTGGTTACATGACAGTTAACTCTACACTTAATAAAAAAAAAAGAAAAAAAGTATAAAACATGCATACAAGAACTGTCCGGTTTCTAACTAATGTGTGATATATTAAATTTTTTAAAGTGTTAATTTTATGTAAATTTTAAATTGTTTTAAGTTTTAGACTATCTTAGCCTAGGTTTTTTGTGTAGGATATGTATTTTAGTATAAGCAAGCCTTATTTTTTATGTGATTAGTTTTAGGTTATTCGCTTTGTCCACAAAACAAATTGTATAGTTTTTTATGACAATAAAGCACATTATCTATCTTTCTATCTATATTTTATTGATAAATTCTAATATTGAAACTCACCTTAACAATGCCACCGGCGAGGCAGCGGCGTACGCGGCCTGGACACAACGTAAATGGAACCGCACTCATTTTATAATAAACTAGGTCATGAGCGCGCTTCGCGCGCTTTTTTTTTAAATCAAGTCCATCAAAATAATTATAAAATGGAAAATATTTATTAGGTGTTGTACAAAAAACAGCATAATTTTTGATTTAAATGTACATTATACATTAAATGTAACAGTGAGATAAGTTGTATAGATGTTATTCTAGTGAAGAAATTTCAAATGCGATGGATGGAGTTGGTGACTAATTATTTTTGTATGGTATATCATAATGATTTTAAATCGATCACATTTCTTGAATGTACGGTGTGCGTATGTCTACTTATCTCATTCTGTTTTATGGAACTCGTAGGTGTAGGTATACATTATTCGAAGTGGTTTATTTAAAACAGAATAATCATAACCATAATCAAGGTGTTATTATAAACCGAGTTAGTAACTATTTATGTGCTGTGGTATAATACGAGATATCGAGTCTTAATTTTTTTTTTTACATTTTCATGAAGTTCCTTTTTTTTTATTAGGCCAGTTATTGAAGTCTACTCGATCAACATTTTACTGCAAACAATCGAAAAAAAAAAATTTTTAAAAGATTTTAAATTCAATTGCTCAATTATTCAACTTACATTTTTTGTTTGTACCTACGTGGTAGACATAAATTTTAAATGTGATCAAAGTAGTTGGTGAATTATTACTTTTGCGGTACATCGTAATGACTTTAAATCGATCTTATTTTTTGAATATACGGTGTGCATATGTCCAGTGCAACTTATTCTATTTTATGGAACTCGTAAGAATCCAAAGTTTAAAGAGTGCTAAGTCTTCATGTCGTTCTTCGTTATTTTCAATCATTTATGTTTATCGTGTTCAGGTTTTTGTCTTGTGATCTTCAAATATCTTGTAAATAAGTTGTAAAGATCTTCTGAAATCACCTATGACTGCGAAATTTCAAAATTAAATTATCAAAAAAACAATTCTTTAAAAACATGGTTTTTGACAACACTATTGCCTCTTTGTTTCCCTGAATAAAGTTTGAATGAGTCCCACGAACGAACTCTGAAAAGCGCCACATAAAGTTGTCCGTGACTAATACATCCTTTCTGGAGATCAATTACTATCCTATCAAATGTTTGTCCTTGAGATTTGTTAATCGTAACTCATTGCAAAGGCTAATTTTATTTTAAAATTGTCTTTGTTTGAACGTAAAGGGGTAGACGTTGTCGCAGTAGAGTGTTATTCGATTTATGAACACTATTTCTCCCTGTTTATCTACAGTCAATATCTCACAGCGTAACAGATTATCCCCAAGTTCCAGAACTAAAGGCCTTGTACCATTGCAAAGGCCTGCACTGATGCTTAGATTTCTAATAAGCATACAATAGAATTCGTTTTCAATCGTAAATCATGGAGCGGGAATTCGGCGGATTAAGCGAATTTAAATATTTTGGAAGAATAGCATCATTTAGATCACTATTATCACAGTTCTTGACACTATCTATACTGGTGTAGAGTTTTTCGGTCTTGACGTCCAACAGTTCGACAACTTATTCGTTTATTTCTTCGACATCAACATTTCTTGCAGAAAGTATTGCAGATTTGGTCAAGTCCCTGAATCTTCCTTCTTTTAGTATTGTTCGTCGACTTTTCGTATGAGGAGCGAGGGGGTGAAGCGAAAACCAGGGGTGACCTTAGGTGACCATTGGCGTTCAAATGTAGGGTGCCACCAGCTCACATTCCTTTCGAGTATTAGATTAAAATCGACGGACTTTACTTCTCATAGATGTTTTCAACAATATCCGAATTATCAATACATTTCTCCGACAATTTTAGATTGTCGTTAGAATCATTTAGTGTTCGTTATCGCATAAAAATGGCTCAATTTCAGCAATAAGTGCATAATATTGGCCTTTAAGGCGGCAACCGTTCGAGATTTGTCAACATAGACTTTGGATTTTAGAATGCCCAGAGAAAAAAATCCAGTGACGTTAGGTCGGCCAATTGTGGATTCTGAAGGACGATCGTTGACATCATAAATTGCACGGAGTGCACGAAACGTTTTCCGAATAGAACATTGGTTTTGATAATGATAATAATTTTTAACAATTCCGACGCGTTGCTCAATCGTGTAGCGCTCCATAATAAAATGCAGAGACTAATTGAATACGGCTGCCAAAGATAGCACCTGTGTGACTATCGAGTTTTTCATGGGCTATTGTCAAACATCGAGCGTTACTATTGGAAAACCCTATACATACCTAGATTCTTCTATTGGACCTAGAAAAAATATTAAACCACTTCCTTGCTTTGAAAAACAACCATCTACAGAGCAATATCTAATAGCACAGCTAATAGGCATATTGTCAGAGAATTGTCACATAAGTAACAAATTCACAGTCCTTCACAAAGATGCAACCGAGGAGAACATTGAAAATGCCGAAGCAAACTTCAACGCTAATGCTTGTGATTATTGTGAGCTTTGAGATCCGCTAAAATTCAACCCTTTCCAGATTTTCCAGAATTTTTCCGACCCAATCCAGAAATTTCCATGCGTTTTCCAGACGTTTCCAGAAATTTCCAGACTTTATCCAGATTTTTCCAGACTTAGCTAGACTTTATGCAGACTTGTCAAAATTTCTCCAGACCTTATCAAGCCTTTTCCAGAGGTTTCCAGACATTTCCAGACTTTCCCAGACTTTATCCAGACTTTTCTAGACTTGGCTGGATTTTTCCAGACTTTATCCAGACTTGTCTAGATTTCTCCAGACCTAATAGAGCCTTTTCCAGACGTTTCCAGAAATTTTCTGGCTTTTCCAGACTGTATCCAAACTTATCCAGACTTTTCCAGATTTAGCTAGACTTTATCCAGACTTGTCTAGATTTCTCCAGACCTTATCCAGCCCTTTTCTGACCTCTCCGGACTTCTCCCAAACACTTTCCCGACTTCAAATGCACTTTTCCAGACTTTATCCAGACTTGTCTGAATTTCTCCAGACCTTATCAAGCCTTTTCCAGACGATACCAGCAATTTCCAGGCTTTTCCAGACTTTATCCAGACTTTTCTAGACTTGGCTAGATTTTTCCAGACTTTATCCAGACTTGTCTAGATTTCTCCAGACCTAATAGAGCCTTTTCCAGACGTTTCCAGAAATTTTCTGGCTCTTTTCCAGACTTTATCCAAACTTGTCTGAATGTCTCTAGACCTTATTAAGCCTTTTCCAGACGTTTCCAGAAATGTCCAGGCTTTTCCAGACTGTATCCAGATTTTTCTAAGCTTAGCTAGATTTTTCCAGACTTTATCCAGACTTGTCTAGATTTCTTCAGACCTAATAGAGCCTTTTCCAGACGTTTCTAGAAATTTTCTGGCTCTTTCCCAGACTTTATCCAAACTTATCCAGACTTAGCAAGACTTTATCCAGACTTTATCCAGACTTATCTAGATTTCTCCAGACCTTATCCAGCCCTTTGACCTCTCCGGACTTCTCCCAAACACTTTCCCGACTTCAAATACACTTTTCCAGAACTTATCCAGACTTGTCTGAATTTCACCAGACCTTATCCAGCCTTTTTCCGACGTTACCAGAAATTTCCAGGCTTTTCCAGACTTTATCCAGACTTGGGTAGATTTTTCCAGACTTTATCCAGACTTGTCTAGATTTCTCCAGACCTAATAGAGCCTTTTCCAGACGTTTCCAGAAATTTTCTGGCTTTTCCAGACTTTATCCAAACTTATCCAAACTTTTCCAGACTTAGCTAAACTTTTTCCAGCCTTATCCAGACTTTATCCAGACTTGTCTAGATTTCTCCCGACCTTATCCAGCCCTTTCCTGACCTCTCCGGACTTCTTCCAAACACTTACCCGACTTCTATTATGTATAAGTAATTGCCTATCTATGAGTCGGCACTCAATGTATGCAAAAGCGGTAACAACCTTGAACTAACATAAACATATCGATTTTATATTCCGATTGCCTTATTTGCATAATTAAAGCGGTGACAACCTTGAACTAACATCTCGATTTTATAGTCAGAAAACCACCCGGGACACAAACGCATTAAAATCCACAAATCAGCACTTCTCGAACACCATAAAGAGGTAAAACACTACTGCAGAGGCAACAGTGGCCAGTAAGCTTAATCATGAACTAACTAGAAAAATTGGCAATTTAGAGGCCCTAGACAACAGTTACATAATTTTCAGGAATCATGAAAAATAACGCAACACAGGTGAAAAACGATCAAATTGACATACATCAGCTAATACTATAAACATGATAAGTAGTTTAGGATTTCACAGTTCAAGAGAACCTTCAGCCTTGTGTTTTACTACATTAGATTTGAGAAGCATGTAAGCATTAAAAAAAAAAAAAACATTATAACTTATTAAACAAAAACATAAAAATATATTATATATTATTATATTATAAAAATCATTTTTTTATTTTATTGGGAAATATGGATACATAGAATATAGAAAAAAAAAGAGAAAAAAAAAATACAGGTAAAGAATAGGTAAAAGACAAAAACTGATCCAAGGGTTTAGACCAGAGGGTTTATTATTTATCAAAGGAGTTCTTCACAATTATGTACAGGGTGGCCCATTTCCGATGTTTTAATAGGCTATATCGAAAACCAGCAGAGATATCAAAAATCTGGGAGCACATTCTCGAGCTCTTTTTTTGAGAAAATAACAATGGCGAAGACAAATCACGGCTAACTTGATGCGTTTAGGAAATACAGGGCACTTTTCAAATTTTGTCCAATTTCAAAACACCTTCTAATTTCTTTATTGATCAAGATATCTAAAAACGAAAAATACTTTCTATAGGCAGTTTTTCAAGGAGAATCCAGTGGCATAACCAGTTTTTCTCCAGATGCCTCCGATTTTGGAATATTGACCAAAGTTGTGTTTTTTTCAAATGGGACACCCCATGTTATTTTTTTATTGAATAGCTCTTTGTGAGCTGATTTCAATGATATAAGTTTTTATACCTTTACCTTCTATAGTTTTGGAGAAAAAAAAATTAATTCCGTTTTTCCATAAGAAAGAATGAGCTAGAGAGAGATAAGTCATTAAATAAATTATGTGTTGCCTATTTATCACCCCCGATTCATAGTTCAAATTGAAAAAAAAAAATAGCTGAACTGAAAAATTAAATTAAGAATTAAGAAATTTGTAGCCGATTCATAGTTCAACTAGGTATCTCTTTCTAACTCATTGTTTCTTATGGAAAAAACAGAATTTATTTTTTTTTCTCCAAAACTATTGAAGGTGAAGGTATAAAACCTTATATCATTGAAATCAGCTCATAAAGAGCTATTCAATGAAAAAATAATATACGGGGTGTTCCATTTGAAAAAACAAAACTTTGGTCAATATTCCAAAATCGGTGGCATCTGGAAAAAAATTAGTCATGCCACTGGATTCTACTTGAAAAACTGCCCATAGAAAGTATTTTTCGTTTTTGGATATCTTGGATAATAAGGAAATTAGAGAGTCTTTTAAAATTGGACAAAATTTGAAAAGTGTCCTGTATTTCCTAAACGCGTCAAGTTAGCCGTGATTTGTCTTCGCCATTGTTATTTTCTGAAAAAAAGAGCTCGAGAATGTGCTCCCAAATTTTTGATATCTCTGCTGGTTTTTGATATAGCCCATTAAAACATCGAAAATGGGCCACCCTGTACATATTTTATTATTTAATATGTGGAGATGAAAATATCCTTTTCATTGTATTTTATTAAAGCTAATTTTTATTCAGAATCGTAAGTTTCAAACTTTTCCAATGTCTCATGGGTGAGACAAATTGAGGACATAACGTAGAGATCAGTACAGGGGCAGAAAGTTGTATGAGGGGACAACTGTCCAGCAACTAGCCCAATATTTGCACCTGCTTCATATTATTCATCCTCTACCTGATTCTACGATTTACTTACTTATTTCACAAAAAGACCTCCAAGAAACCCAGAAATAACAGACAAACAATTGAAGAGAAAGACGAAGAGACTGACGCAGAAAATAGAGAACTTAACAAAACGCCCCTGAAAAATAATTTCGAACTAAGTCTTAAATCAGAAAGGAATAATACATTAGGATATAGTTTATTTATTGTTATTATATTATTATTATATCGAACAATATTAGGATATAGTCTTGAAATTATAGACGATAAAATCACTGTCCCCTGGTGATAAAGTAAAAGCTGAAATAAAGCTTGTTGAAATAAATGATTGAATGCCCCGTATAAAGGGAGTATTCCTGAGATACTTAAGTATGCCCTACTTATCTCAGATTTTTAAGAAATAATTCATTTATTTTGAAATATTGAAGAATTTGTTGAATACATATTTGCTTTTTTATTTAAGTCTAAGCCAGGAAAGCTCGAAGAAATTGGTTTTAGAATAAATATCAGAGTAAATAGGAGAAAAATTTACAAGATTTTCATGCAGGCCTGACGTGAATAACGAAAAAAAAAATTTATAATGATTATATAAAATATACGAATCGATGTATAATAGATAAGTTTAGAAAAAAGGTCGTAGGTAGGGGACAGAAGGGCATACACCTAGATCGGAATGTTCTGAGCAATCCTACGACAAAATTACGAGAAAATATATATTTTTTTTTTCTCTTTTGAACTATAAAGTAACTCATTATTTTATTTTCCTTTCTGTATGAAAATAAACTTGAATACGCATTAAATAAAGCGTACACATTGCCTTATTACGGCAAATATTTGGTCAAACCGTCTTTACTTTAACCTATCAAAATACATTTGAAAACGGTTAAATTTTTTTTATTAATAATTTTTTTAGTTGCTTTGAGGTTTTCATTTATTTATAGGATATATAGGCTTAATTAAAAGCACATACTTACACTTTGTTCTTTTTTCATGTAAAATACCTGCCAACGCAACGCCTTTACTGCCGTAAGGATACCACCTTCCAACATCAAGACTCCAAGATTGTTTAACGGGAGACCTTCACATTGACTACCGGCATTAGTCCACACTTTATCTCTGGTCCACACACGTTCAGGACAAATATCTGTAATTTATTTCATTACCTGATGCACCTGGCGCATTGAATTCAGCAATTCAAGTCAATGCCAAATGGTTCTTCGATCCAGTGAAGATCCAGAATATCAGCACGGCAAAAAATTCGATACCCAAAGACCTCGATAACATTGACCAGACGCTGATAACCATCACTTCCACTTTACCATGGGGGATGAAAATCACCGCCCAAGATCAGGAAATTTCAAGCCTAATTTCGGGACACACAAGTCTACCATCACCCAGCAGCAGCACTCATAATGCACCATCAAAATTAAACAAATAACATGACCTAGACCAACCAGGATGTAGGTCAAGTTTAAGCCACTAAGCCTGAGCACCGTCGTCAGCCGTCCGCAAAGTAAATTGGTGCTCGGCGGGAACTATCGATCGAATACATATTGATCGAACTTTGTGTACCAAAGTCAAATGAACTCCATACTCCGCTCCCTGGACTCATCATTTGTTACCAGTAAGAGTAAAGCCATATGGTCACATTGGTCACAATGCATTCAAATTACAATCCGAAAAATGACAATACGATGGTTTGGAAGCTACGCCAAAACCAAATATCAGACGCCGCTAGCAGCAAGCCGGTGATATAAATCACCAGTCAACAGCGAGACGAAGAATCAGCAAATGGACAGCACAGGAATAGGCGCACTTCAAATTCATCTATCAATATTGTTAATTTTCTCTTACCGTTTTGGCAAGGAAATCATTTTTTTTTTCTTTCAATGTACAGTGTCATTACTTAAGTGTGCAACATATGGGATTTTTTTTAGTAATAGCACAATCAAAATACAAACAAGGCCAAAAGTTGGTGCATGTCTGATAATCATATTAGGTGTACTTAGAATGGTTGCAAGTCAAACAGCATACAGGGTGGCTCAAAAAATATCAAAATTCTACTAATATTTACTTAAATAAAATAAAATTTTTGCACTTCAAGGAGAGTTTTTTTAATATGGCTATTATCATTAGTAATGTTTTAACTTGTTAAAAAAAAAAGTTGCGACATTTTAAAGTTGTTTTGAATATCATTGCAACAAAGATGAATTTTGTGATTCCATAAAAAATTAAAAATCCAAGTTAATTTTACAAATATGCTTGAATTTGAATAAAGTTATTAAAAATTGATTTGATTTTAATTAACTTGTGAAAGTATTAAGGGCGGAAATAAAAAAAAAAGAAAATATAGAAATTATAGATTTTTTTCGAAAGAAAATAAAAAAAATCTTAGGAGGCTATGTTTTGGTATTTAGGCATAACTTTTAATTCCTAACAACTTTTCTCTATAACATTCTGCTGAATTTTCTAAAATAAGGTTACTTTACAGTACAGCTTTGATATTGCTTGAGCTACCCTGTTTGCTGTTTGACTTGCAACCATTCTAAGTGCACCGAATATGATTATCAGACATGCACCAACTTTTGGCCTTGTTTGTATCTGGGTTGTGCTATTACTAAAAAAAATCCCCATTTGTTGCACACTTAAAAAATCACACTGTTTACTTAATTTTCCTTAATTTTTTTTATGTGTAGGTATGTATCGTTTTATTTGGGCTGGTAAAAAATACCTGTGATTAGGGAATTCAAAACTTTTGTTTTAATTTTTTTTATAGCAAGCTTAAACTTGTTTCATTGGACCTTTTTTAAATTTTTACTTATTTTATAATACCTACCTATCTACCTACCACTCCTAATTTTATATTTTAATAGGAAATGTACTTAGGAAAATTTAAAATAATATTTTTGTATCTTTCTACTTGTAGCTTTTAGTATTTATGGTTAGCTCTTCGATTTGATTTTTTTTTTCAGGATCCTTTATCGCTGGAGTCCAGCTTTCTGTAGTCCAAGGGAAATGTCAAGCCAAAAAATATCACCCTTTACAACATTATTATTTCAATACGGAATAACCAAAGTTCATGGACAAGTAATGTCCCAATTTGGTTGGGCAATACGGATGTTATATTGAATAAAGCAAACGCATCAGGATGTTAGCAAAAAGCTTAGAGCCAACGACCTAGGCTTTAGGTCAATGATTTTTGCTGACATTTCTGAATCGATTTGGATCGATAAAGCATCATTTTCGAGTTAGTTGAAAATCTAAATTCGGGCGCTAAGGTTGTGCTACGGGCTACAGAAAGATGGGTCTCTGGTAAGTACAGGGTGATCTATTATAAATGTCACCCCCTGCTAACATTATCATTTGACGTTTTTGACAAAAGTGTCAAATACAAAAGTTTTGAGAAATTGTCAAAAGTCTTCAACTAATTTAGTTTTAGGCATACAGGATGCGTCAAGAAAGTGCAGCAGTGTGAAGTTATATTTTTTTAAAATGGAAAACCCTGTATATTGTGCGCTTATTTGTTAGTCCCCTTTAACCTGATTTCAACGATATACGGTTTCATATGTTTATCTCTCGGTTTATCTTCAATAGTTATAGGGAAAAACGCGAAAATCCCTAGCTAGGTCTCTCATGTTATTTTTTCAAAAATAATAATAATAACTTAGACACCTGGATTTATTATAATATTTCACATTGTATAATAATGAATAAAATTTGAACAATAAACTGTTCATAGAAAAAATTCTCTAAAGCTTATTGGTATAATTTTTCTTTTTTCAATATGAAACCTTGAAAGGGGTTTTTATGTTTTTCCCTATAAATATCGAAGATAGACATATCAAATCATATATCGTTGAAATCAGGTTAAAAGGGACTAACAAATAAGCGCACAATCTGCAGGGTGTTCCATTTAAAAAAACATAACGTCACACTGCTACACTTTTTGACACACCCTGTATGTCTAAAACTGACTTCGTTAAAAACTTTCGACAATTTATTGAAACTTTTGTATTTGACACTTTTGTCAAAAATGTCAAATGAAATAGTTAGAATCACCCCCTTCTAACGTTTATAATAGATCACCCTGTACAATTATTTAACATTTATAAGTTATATCTTAGTGTTCTCATCGGTTAATCAATCCTTTAGTTGTAGTAAATAAAATTAATTATTCTTAATGCTTTGAGACTTATTGTTTTAATTCATTAAAACCCCAAAATATCCCAAACCCCCAGTTACAGCAAAATAGGCTGTGACATTTCAGTAAATTTCCCATTAAGCCCATGCATTTAAAATTTTAATTAGGAGCAATATGGCGGCGGGGGCGGGGCTAATTTCTAATTTTTGCCGTGTTATACAAACCAAGAATCAATTAATTTCAGTCCGAAGTACGAAAAGCATGAGAGAGTGAAGCCAATATTCAATGAAATAAATGAATTTAGCATTCTCGTATCTGTTGTTGAAGATCCACATAGAAGTGCAGCAGAAATAAGTGACTTGTGTGGCGTAGGTCAAACTGCTGTAAAGAGAATTTTGGAGAAAAACAGGTTCCATCTATATCGTGTTCAGCTAAATCAAGCGCTTAAAGGACAATATTTTGAAAATAGAGTTAATTTTTGTAATTGGGGTCTTGCTCGAATTCGAGAAGATATAGATACGATTTTTTAACAGTGTAGTGTTCACCGATGGGGCGACATTCCACATTAATGGTCATGTGAACAGATATCTATAATTAACATTTCTACGCGGATGCAAATCCAAATTTTGTGAGATCCGTAGACCAGCAACAAAGGTGGATTGTAAAGTGTAAACGTCTGGGGAGGCATAATTGGAGACTACTTAATAGGACCCGATTTTCTTGATCAACACCTTGATGGGAATATTTTTCGAAATTTTTCAACCAAAGATCTCGACAATCTGTTTGAAAATTCACCATTAGGACTATTAAGAAGAACGTGGTTTCAATTAGATGGGGCACCTGCTCATTTCAGCATCGCAGTCAGAAATACTTGGAATGAAATATTTCCTGGCCCTTGGGTTGGAAGACGAGGACCTATTCCGTGGGCTCCAAGGTCACCAGATCTGACAAAACTTGATTTTTTTTTATGGGGATATGTTAAAAACTTGGTCTACCAAACACCCCCAATTAAAGCAGCAAACATGCGAGAAAGAATAAGAGAGGCATTTAATTCAGTTACTCCCTTAATGCTGCAAAATGTAAATAGGTCATAAACGAGAGGTTAAATATATTCTAACAGCAAATTGGTAGAGTGTTTGAATACCTAATGAACTAATTAGATTCACGATAATGTTATGTTAGATACATATACCTGTTTATTATTCTTTTGCTTTAAATAATTCTATATTCTATGAAATCTGTACAGTCCTCAATTCAAAGTTTTCTGGTAGTTTTGAAAATTGGCAATTTTATCGAGTTCGACGTGCTCATTCCGAATTTCTACATTGCTACCTCGTATTTTTGCCGCTCGCGCCGACATTTTAAAAAATTTCGCCAAAAAAACAGGTTTTTCACAATATCTCCTTTCCTTCTCATTAACATGAAAATATAGTTATCTAATATCTAAATTATACTAGAGAAAATTTTCCCATAATTAACCTTTTTTTTCTGTAAAATGAATAGTTGCAGCGTACGAGTGCGACAAACCAACATACAGCTACACCAACACGTGTTTGTCGTATATTTCACCACGTATTTAAAAACAGGCTTACTAGGGTCTGTTCTTCCTTCGCAGATATAAAGGAACGCACTGCCATGGCATGGAGCCCCCCTCTCTCCCTTCTACGAGCCATCTGTTGGCGGAGCTCAAGTATTTTGTTCGAATCATCAGTACCTACCTACATGTTTATTGTTCTAGGTCGTTCGTATTTTTAAAGTCATAATTTCTAAGGAAGTAAACTTATTAAGTAACTTATTAAACTGTTTTATTTCTCAAGATCTATTGCAAGGAAATGAAGTGGAGGATTATCTTGTCTTTTCGAAAGTCAAGTGCTTAAAAAAAAAGGACAACAAAGGTAAACTCTTGGACAGAATACCCCAGTAGCACAACAATATTGGTAAAATATTATATTTACATATTGGCCCAAGAATGGAAACGACAGATTTTTTTTTTTTGCTCAATATATATTGTAAATATGAATCCGATATTGGAGAAAGATATTTTCCCAATATTGCTTATTAATAAACATGTAATATTGCTTTTAGAAATATACCCAATATTTGTTTTTCAGATTGGCACAATGTATACTTTTTATATGAATCCGATAGTTAATATAAATATTTCTCCAATATTACCAATTAATAAATATGAAATATTTCTTCTAGACATATTTACAATATTTCCTAGAAATGTTTACAATATTTTTTGGAAAAACACATGTATTTAACCAAAGCTCCAACACCTGCAGACTAGACTGGTTTCCGGCTTCGGGCTTGTGAGCGAAGCACACCAACTTAAAAAAACAGGTTTGAAGGAAACTCAAACACTAGGAAAGAGCAAGGCTATCAGTAGCGCGTGGTGCCCTCTCTCGGTAGTCCTGATTGATATGGAAAAGGTACTTCTCCTATATATCACCAATATTGCATTAATATTAAATATAAACATAAATAAAAGATATTGCCAAACATGGATTTGATCCAATATTGGATCAATCTTGGATTCACATATTATATAATAATAATGTAGGAAAAAGATTAATCTCCAATATATTACCAATATTGGCTACAAATTCTTAATATTGGACCCATATACAATATTTTACCAATATAGAATCAATATTTGGCCAAAATGGATAAATATATCACTGTTATATTAGAAAAATTTGTTTTGCCATATTATATCCAATATTGGCTTAATAATGCAAATAAAAACATTATCTGTGCATATTGGTCCATTAATGGATACAATACTATGGTAATATTAGAAAAAGTTGTATTGCCAATAATCCACCAATTTTGTCTAAATAATGTCAATGAAGATATTTTTGCTGTATATTAGCCCATTCTTAAGTAAATATAATATTACAATGTGGAAAAATATGTATTGCCAATATGTAACCAATCTTGGCTATATGCTGCCGATAAAAATATTGTTAGTGCATATTGGCCCATTCTTGGATAAATATATTATTATAATGATGAAAGAAGTTGTATTGCCAATAAATGTCCAATGTTGGCTAAAAAATTCCAATATTGGGCCAACATACAATATTGGTCCAATGTATCCACAACATGGGACGAACATTGTGTGCTACTGAGTAGATATAGTTGGACAGTTCTACGCCCTCCGACGCCTCCGTGACGTCTGCGCATGCGCCAACCAGGGCGTCGCGACGCCGTGACGTCATCAGTCAGCTGTCATCTGTCAGTCAATGTCATCTGTCAATGTCATTCAGCTGTCAATGTCACCTGTCAATATCAGTCACCTGTCAATGTCAGTCACCTGTCAATGTCAGTCACCTGTCAATGTCAGTGGTCTGTCAATGTCATCTGTCAATGTCATCTAACCCAATCTACCTGAACTACTCCAACTTACCCGAACTGCTCTCTGATGCGCCATCTATAAGCCCCGTATAACATTACACCTGTGTGTATTTTTTATATTTCTACATGTATTTATACAGATGAAAAAATACGTCAATTTATACATGCATTAATACATGAAGAAAGATAAAGAAAATAGACAGATGGGCTTAAGAAAAAAAAATACTAACCTCAAACAATTTTTTATTTAAAAACATACATTTTTTAAGACTCAATATTTCAAAAAGCGATATTTGGTTTGGTCGTCCTACATCCTTCTGGCCTCTGTATATTATTGAATATTTTCCATCCATAAACTGCTCAATATGATCTTCCAATGATTTGGTGATACGTTTTGGAAGAAACACTGCCTTATCGTCAAGTTCCATGAGGATGCTCTGTCCGAATTTACTTTGGGTTTTTTTAGCAGAAAATATTGGGTACTTTCTGCCAGGCTCCATGTCTTGTGATTTCACAAGTGTTTTTTGATCCTTGAAGAGGCTGGTCTCGTTGATTGATTTCAAATCCATATCTAAAAAATATTCTGTAGGTATTGATATTAGTATATAAAAGATTTACTTACTTGTTAAAAAAAAAATGTTGTGCAATAATTTTATAATAATTATAATGTTGGAGAGATCGAAAAAGACTGAAGCTCAAGTATCATAAAAACCGATTTAAACCTCAACGTACATACAATAATAATTATTTCAGCAGTGTTTGTTTGTTTTACAATGACCTCCAAACGCGTCTCGAGTACCACATTTAACTATAGTCCGAGAGCGAGCGCCAAGAAACAGCTATACAGGTCTAGATATAGGGTTGTATACACCGATACAGGGCTAGAGACAGGCCTGTATACAGCAATGGTAAGCAAGGGTTAGTTTGGGTTAGTTATAGGTTAGCATAGGACCCCCCACGCCGTTGGGTTAGTTGATTAAATAATTAATAATTATAGATAGGTACTATAAAAAATAAGTATTATTTTAAAAAATTATCAGAACAATATGATACCTACTGCCTTGTATATATTAAGCTTGCAAACAAATCTCAACTTGCTCGATGATGAAAAAAAAAGAGACCATAGAAGAGTTGCTAGCTGAAAATTTGTATCAGTATCGGAGAAGTGCAGGGAAGCGCGAAATCTCTCCATCATCGATTTGTGTAGACTTATAGCATATGATGTCATTGTTTAGTCTACGAGTCTGGCGCGACGTTATTAGTACTGGAAAATAAATAACGGTAAACAAACTCGGTAATACACTTAGTTAATGTATCCAACCGCGGACCAGTTTTTTTCAATTTCAATAAAATAGCAGCCAATCGTCAATACAAAAAAGAATGTAAAATAATGCCTCATTAAACTTATATGATGTCATTGTTTAGTCTACTAGTCTGGATCACGAAATTAGGACTGAAAATGACAATAAACACACCCGGTAATATACTTAGTTAATATAAACAAGCAGCTCCAACGAATTACTATTACATTGGTGTAATGATAATTATTAATGAAAAGCATTTTTATTAGGAACTTTTATTATTTAAAAAATGTATAAATTAGTCAACTTCATCATAACCTATATATTTTTTGAAATCATATCTTCACACATATATTTTTATTTAGCGACATGCTGTTTTAATTGTTCATGTAGTCCATATTTATTCATTAGCACACATAGGTCCTCCAAGGAGATGGAATTATCCAGATATAGATTACAACAATTGACACCATTTTCATGTTTTTCTACATCTTGCGCAGAATTCCAGCCGAATCCATTAGAGGGTGTTTTCTCAAGTTCAAAAAGTACATGTCTGATTCTAATCTAGTACGTAGCAAACAAACAGCTTGTCTTATACAGGAAGATTGATCACGGCATTCGCCACCAGTAATACATTCAGACATTTTGGCTCTTTGAAGGTTGCTATTAGACTGTGAAAAAAATAAGAAGCAATACTGTCTTTAAATATTTATTATTACTACTAATTAAATTGGATACATGCGTTGAGCTTATCTAAATCCCTAACAATTTTATCTAGGTTCATAGAAGCAAGTTCTAGAAAGTAGCAGCTACATTCACACTTATTCAAGTTACACATGCTGATAATTGATTGCATAAGATTATTGTTGTTGTTGTTGGTATTGTGAGTTACATTCAAATATTGTAGGTAATTATCATAGTATACAATGAAATTCAAATTCTTAACTAATTCTAACCTATAATTGATAAGATGATTAACAGTTAAAATTTGTTTAACATCATCTAAACAAAAACACAATGTACAATTACCCGACTTCAGAGTTAAAGTTTGTTCACCGAAAAACGATATAACATATAGAGTGAAATTCTCGGATAACGCCTGTTGGCCAGACACTTCTTGTTCAGCAGAGTCTTTGACGGCAGCATCAGTTTCATTCACCATCTTGGAGACCTTTTCCAGAAATTCGTACCAGTCGAAATCCGCTAGAGTTATGCAAGTTTGGTCTTCAGGTAAATTTAGCATGGAATTTATTATTTTGACTGCTGGCAGCATTCCTCGAGCAACGCTTAGGCCCACAATAAATTTGAAATTGCTCACATGGTAAATAAATTCGTTTAGTAAACGTTTCTCTTGAGCAATTTCCATTCGACTTCTTAAAATCATACTGTCGAAATATTTCCAATAATCTGAAGAACACTGCGAATCATCGCTGTCGTTGGCACTGATATCTTCATACATTGCGTAATTCGATAAAGAGCTGTGATATACCTTCTGATTTCACCGTGCCTACGTTAAAATAATGAAAATGTAGTAATTTGAGGTTTATAATAAACTCGATATGATGCACTACTTTATTCAACGAATGCTGAGCGAGAACTATAACAAAAGGTGATAGAAAGGTGTTATTTAGAATACCCCAACCATATTTATTTTAATGGTTTGAGCTTCTTTATGTTAACCTCTAGAAATAAGAGTTTAACTAATGACCATCCACTATCTCTCTCCTTGAATTCACTAGATTTGGAAACTATTACTTGTTTAAATTCATCGAGTACCTTGAGCAGATCCGTATTAGGAGAAATTACAGTAAAACAAGTATTTAAAGACTTTATTTCCTGCATCTCTCCCAAAATATATAAACCATATAATTCCATATTTAATTTTATGTTGGACTCAGTGGAAATATTCTTCGTTATCAGGCTTATGATTTTTGTTTTCAGTTCCTCCAAATAAAGTTCGACACTGGTTGGATACAGTTTTGTGGATAGTCTATAGGAAATTAGTCGATTTTTAAACGCTGTTTTAAGAATATGTATTTCAGGTTCAAGTTCATTACAACACTTGTTTTTATGTTTATGACTTAGGTTATGCGAATAAGAAGAAATGACTTCCTCACAAACATCACAGTACAGATTCATGATTTTGAATGTATAGAAAATCTCTGCGCATATCAATCCAGCTGTTATGCGATGTATTAAATCCTAACCATTTTACAAACATTTTATTTCCTTCCTTTCGTAACACTTGCTCCACGAGAAATACGTCTGGTTGTTTTGTTTTCTGTAATTCTTCTTCATAAAAACCTCCACTTATAGGCTGACCTTGCAAGTCTTCTAACAGATACGTTATCGGATTCGTAATATGAACTTTGGCTATTTTAAAGAGCTCTGTAGTCCAATTTGGGGTATATCCTTTTTGAAAAACATGTTTATACTTGCTTATGCGAACTACGTCACTAACCTTGAACTTTTACCGGCAACTTTAATATGACTATAAACAGTATTAAGTATCGCCTTTTCATTCTGTTTATTCACTTTACTCGGTTTCATATGTATCGTTCTATGTTTGCTATCATTATATGCATCAGTTATAGACCGTATTAAATCCAACCATTTATGGTTCCCATTCAATGTAAATTGCTTGAAAAGTTTTTCTTTAATGGTTCGAATTACTCTTTCTGCAATAGATGCTTTTAAAGGACTAAACGAACTATAATGATGTATTCCATATTTCTTCATTAGACTTGCAAATTGAGCATCGTAATACTCCTTCCCATTATCAAAAATAATTTTTTTGGGAATTCTTCCAGATGTTTTGAATATCTCCGCCATAGCGTTGGTAACATCTGGTGCAGATTTCGTTTTAATGGGACGCGTCCAAAGGTACTTGGGAAAACAGTCGATTACAACCAATATGTATTTGAATCCATTGTTTTCTCCAGCATACTGATCAAGTTGTGCCAGATCAGTGGCAAAAGTATCGTCGAGGCCATATTGTATAAATCTTCTACGTTTGAAGTTTTTACGAGCCGGTCGATGAAGCTCCTTAACCACCTGTTCTCTAGACATTTCACAAAGACAACTAAATATATATGTATGGGAGTACGTATATTTATAATAACTATTACACAATATTCAATGTATGTTCAATTTGATCAATTCGATGGTTGATGGTTGTTTCAAATTGTTCCATTTTCTGGAAACGTTCCTCGCACGTCATGGCCAGCTGACTCATCTTTTCTCCAGTCTCTCTTGCTAGATCACTAAGGCCCCGGAGGACGTTTCTGTTCAGTATTTGATCCAATTCCTGAATGCGGTTCATACTGCTTTTAACTTGATCGCTCATATTATCCACTGCTTCTCCAAGGGCGCCAAGTGCTTCATTTGCGATGAGCACCTTATTGTATAGACTGGTAGTTGCCAAGTCTACATACTTTTTAGTGGATGCATCATTATCATCCCTAGGCACTCCAATATTGCAGAGCCTATGATTTTCAACATTATAATCGCCATCGGTAGTGGTGGGCAAAGCTGGTTGAGGGCGAATAATTTGAACGGGTCTACGTGACGATGAAGGCAGCGAATTTACAAACTTATTCATGGCTAACAGACTAATGAGTAAACATAAAATCTGAAGACTATTTTATCAATAAATTATTACGCCTAGCTCTCTAAACTCTTCCAAAATACTCAATATTTCATTTGTGTGATTTCCATTTTCAGCCTCTTGAGACGCATCCAATATAATCAACCTATCAATCAGTTCGTTTACGTCATCGTAATACACATACTGTTTGGGTTTTTCATTATACTGCATCATTAACGACGGTGATGATGATGATGACGATGTTGGTAATCCAGATCCCGACAATGATTTTTTATGAGATTTTGATTGCTTTGTTGTTGCTGTTGTTGTTGTTGTTACATATGGCTTTATAAAATTTTGATATTTTTTCGAGTTGGCCCCCTTTATCTGACCTGTCGGTTTATATTGTCTTCTATGTGCATTAGTGTGAGATAATATTTCATTGAATTGTTCGTTGTCTTTCTGCGTATTCAGTCGAGGATGCTTGAGAAATAGCAAGTCATATAGACCGCGACTCTTGGGATAAGTTATGTTACCAACATTAATATCGCCATTTGGTAGAAAATCAACTCTTTCTGTGCCCATAGTCCAAGAACCGGTTTCCGCATTATATTTCAATCCATAGGTCGAATCAGTTTCATTAGAACCAATCAAGTATTTAAGAACATTGAGCTATCTCTGGATATTGTTTTATAAATTCTACATAACTCAGAGTTTGTTCTCCAATTGATTGTTGTAAACCATCTTCTGATGCGTTATCGACAAACACTTCATCATTTTTGGGTTGCTTCTTAGATTTTTCTACAATTTTATTTAGAGGACCGGCTATAGGGTTTAAAAGTCTATCCAATGCTTCATCTTCGTTACTTTTCTCCAGCTTCAGAGGCAAATATTTTTTCCTTATGTTTCTAGCAACAGTATTAATTCGTTTCTTGACATCTTTGTCAGCTTTACTCAAAACAGGCGGAGTCATTGGACCACCAACAACAACTACTTTGATACAGGTCTGTCTACCGAGGCAGCTTCTTTTAGGACAGGCCTGACGACAGCTTTTTGGGACAGGTCTGTCTATAGAGACAGATTTTCGAGACAGGTCTGTCTATGGAGACAGCTTTTCGAGACAGGTCTGTCTATGGAGACAGCTTTTCGAGACAGTTCTGTCTATAGAGACAGCTTTTCAAGACAGGTTTGTCTATGGAGACAGCTTTTCGAGACAGGTCTGTCTACACAGACAGCTTTTCGAGACAGGTCTGTCTATGGAGACAGCTTTTCGAGATAGGTCTGTCTATAGAGATAGCTTTTCGAGACAGGTCTGTCTATGGAGACAGCTTTTCGAGACAGGTCTGTCTATGGAGACAGCTTTTCGAGACAGGTCTGTCTATAGCGACAGCTTTCCAAGACAGGTCTGTCTATGGAGACAGCTTTTCGAGACAGGTCTGTATGCGATAACGTCTTTAGTAATACTGAATCTAGTGTAATCATCTAGGGGATTATATAGGTATCAAACTTGTTCCTGTACCGCCCTTTACATATATCGCAATCCTTAACAATAACCAGAAATCCATATTTATCTTTCCAACACTCAGAACAGAGGATTTTAAATTTTTCCAGCGACATATCTGTATTCACGTGATCATTGTACATATGCTTTAGATTCATATCGTCTTGCTTGAATAAAATCAACACGTTTGCGTTATCTCGCACCAATTGTTTGGGTACTTTGGAATATGTTTAACAGAGGTAGAATGAATCGACTGCATTATGTCGACCCATGCAAAAGTAGTTTCGTATCTTGTCCTGTTTCTCGCAAGCCACATCGTCAAATATAAATACAGAATCTGGTTTTGTATTTTCTGGATCCAACACCGTGTCATTATCACTGAAAGCCTGAAATGTTACACCTGGAACATTTTTCAACACCTGCTCGAGGAACTCGTATTTATCCTGATAAAGAGACTTTGAATAAACGTAGACATTCTCGAATCTGTGTCCATTCGGATCGGTTAACAGACTCAGCATCACATTGGTTTTTCCCGAATTACTAGGGCCACAAATAATTGCTCTAATGGTATTTGGAAGAAGCTCACTATGTCTTTTCCGATTACTCACAACTTTTTGTGAATCAAAGTTGTCAACTTTAATGGCAAGTTTCTGTTTTTCTGCACGCATCTTATATAAAACACTGTTTACTCCACCACTACCTCATTATCAATGGAGACATCGAAGGGTAAAGGTCTCTTAAATAGTGCTATCAACAAGCTACCGTTCGAGCTCCATCTCCCAGGCTATTCCTATTGTGGACCTGGCACGAAGCTTGCTGAACGTTTAGCCCGAGGTGATCAGCCTATAAACAAGTTGGACGCAGCTTGCTAAGAACACGACATTGAATACTCTAAAAACAAGGAGTTACATAAAAGGCATCAAGCCGATAAGGTGTTGGAGAACAGGGCGTGGGAACGAGTTAAAGCTAAAGATTCTAGCTTTGGTGAGAAGAGTGCAGCTTGGCTTGTGACAAACGTGATGAAGACTAAACGTAAGCTCGGTATGGGTAAACGAAGTCAAGCTAAGCCATTCAAATCTTGCATCTTGAATAAAATTAAAAAACATATAAAGAATTATGGAAAAGGAATACCAACAAAGGAAAACATAAAATTGGCTCTGAAAGCTGCTCGCATGACAATCAAGCAAGTTGGTGGCCGAAAGAAAGTAAAATTACCTCGAGTAATCCCAGTGCCCAAAGTTGGAGGAGTCTTACCTTTAATTCCTATATTTGCTGGTCTCAGTGCGCTGGGTGCATTGAGCGGAGGAGCAGCGGGTATAGCGAAGGCCGTAAACGATGCCCGAGCAGCAACCAAGAACCTTAAGGAATCTCAAAGACATAATCGGGCCATGGAAGCCATTGCCTTAGGTAAAAAAGGAAGTGGTTTATATCTTGCTAAACACAAGACCGGACATGGATTGTTTTTGGAAAAGATGCCAAAAAACTACCAGTGAACCTACCAAAACGACCGCTAAGCGATAATGACATTAGAAATTTGATATCAAAATTGAAAATACCCAATTTTCGTGGAGTGTTTATGCGTGATACATTGCCGTCTAGACCGAAAAAAATCGAATGTGGTGTAATTTATTTGGACACATTCAGCGGATCTGGAACACATTGGGTAGCTTACAAGAAACGCGGAAACATGGTTGAATATTTCGACAGTTTTGGCAACTTGAATCCGCCGAAGAAGTTGTTCGCTATTTTAAGAATTGCGAAATTTTCTACAATCACCATCAGTATCAAACGTTCGATACATACAATTGTGTACATTTGACTTTAAGTTTTTTATACAATAAATGATTATAAAATCCAGTTACTGTTTCATTCTACATTAGTCATGTCCCAGACGTTCACGTTGAAAGGTCGCTCCAGCTGTTTAACTGTTGACATTAATCCACCAATAGAATTAGATTCTAGATACAGTTATTCTCTAGCCCTAATTTCCTTAAGTACCTGGAATTCTATTCCAAAAATCGAAACAGGTCGAAACAAGTTTTACCACTATTTTAGTGACAGAGACGAGCAAGAAATTGAAATTCCCACAGGTTCCTACGAAATTGCAGATATCGAAAGATACCTCCAAAATCAATTGGCTGCGAATGGCGGTAGTGGTGCTGATGGTGATAATTTACTGTCTTTGAAACCGAACAATAACATTCTAAAGTGTGAGCTCAAGAGTGTTTACGATATAGACTTTGAACCTCAAGATAGTATCGGCCAATTGCTGGGCTTCTCACCACTCATCCTAGATGCAAACACGCTACACGAATCAGATATTCCAGTTGAGGTTATACAAGTAACTACTATACGAATTGAGTGCAACATTATTTCCGGCTCCTATTATACAAACAATCCTTCACATACATTATACGAATTCACGCCTACAGTTGATCCAGGATATAGTATAATTGTTGAGCCGAGAAATCTGATTTATCTTCCGGTGAATAGATCTAGGATCGATAACATCACTTTGAATATTTTGGATCAGGAAGCAAGACCTGTCAATTTTAGAGGAGAAGAAATCGTTGTAAAACTAGAACTAAAGAAACATGGTTTTAGTTTTTAATCATCAACAGCGCAAAGATATAATAAAAGTAGTGAATACTCCAACCCATCTTCAGTCTTTAGTCAGACACCGAAACAGTCACTCACACACAAGAGTCTGATTCATTTAGGCTCTCTATCGCACAAATATGGTTTTCGTATCGGAAAAACTTCAAATATTTCACCCGGTCAACGTGGATGAATCCATTTCTCGAGAAGAAAGGCATACATATCATCCATTTACAAAATCATTCAACTACAGTGATGTGATTGAGATAGTTATCAACCAGCAAGATGTCTTTATGGACATTAGTCAAGCTGAGCTTTACATTGAAGCCAACTTTAAGGAGGACAATACGGTGGCAGGTGCGGGTGGTGGGACGACAGGAACATGTTCGTTGACAAATAATGTGGGAGCCTTTCTGTTCGAGACCGTAGCTTATGAATTAAATCGCAAAGAAATTGAGAAAGTTCGAGACCCTGGACTGACAAGCATAGTAAAAAGTTTGCTATGCTTTAATGAACAGGAAAGCAAAGCACTAGACATCGCAGGATGGAGTACACCGCTCAAAACTCTGAATGAAACAACAAAAGACTTCAATTTACTGATACCGTTAAATTTTCTACTAGGTGTTTTCGCTGATTATACTAGTGCAGTTATGGGAAAACAGAATCTAAAACTTGTTCGAGCTAGAAATGATGACAAATGCTACGTAAACCTTACGGGTAATAAAAAAGCTACTATAACAATATCGACGGTTGAGTTGCGAGTTAAACATATTTATCCCAACGATGTCCTAAAACTGCAATTATTAGAGGAAATTTCCAAAAATAAACCAATCTTTTTCGGCTTCCGTGATTGGGAAATTCATGAATTGCCTGCAATGAGAAACACGAAGAAAGATGTTTGGATGTGAAATCGATGTCGGAGAAAGCACGATACGTTATTGTATATTTCCAAACTGACCGTGAAGACAACTATCAGAAAGACGTTACATTTTTCGATAATGTTAATATTACTGATATTAAACTATACCTAAACTCTGAAGTTTACCCCTACGAATCTTTGAACCTGAATTTTGACAACAGGCAATATTATCCAGAAATCCTATATGGGAAAGACCTATGCTGAACCGTTACTGGATTTTACCTCATTTGCAAATCGATGCATGTTTGTAATAGACTGTTCGAAACAGAATGAGGCTCTAAAAAGTAGCACAATCGATGTTAAGCTCGAGATTCAGAGTTCTGAAAATTTCCCAAAAGATACTCGAGCCTATTGCATCATTGTACATGACAGAGTTTTGGAGTATTTGCCTTTATCAGGAATTGTCCGTAGCTTGATCTAATCAATCACCGTCGAGCATTTGAAGATGAAGTTTGTGGTACTAGATGCTCAAGGCTACTTTTCTGCTGATTTCCTAGTTAAGGAATTAGCTATCTATGATGGAAAGCAGGTCAATAGTTGGATATTTAAACCAAAAATATTATATCGCGACTTGACTCACGCTCAAAAGAAAGAAGTAAACTACGTGTTCCACAACCTTCACGGCATCTCCTACAATGCGGGTTATATAAGCTATAACCAACTTAATCAACTGCTTATGGATAATTTGAAAGGCATCGAAACTGTTTATGTTAAAGGACACATCAAGAAAGACTTTCTCATCAAAGTATACACAGAAATGAACGTGGATCCTCCAATTATTGTTAATTTAGAATATTTGGGTGGAGTAGTTCCTAAGTTAAATCCTAGCTTTACACATTGTAAAAACCATAGAATTAATTTTTGTTCATGTAGTGTTAAGAATGTCTATGCATTATTTAATTATGTCACAAGTCTTTTACCTCAATGAAAAAAATTTCACAAACTTCGTTTTTGTTTTCTATAAATTACAGAACATTTGACTGAATAAGCTCAGTCTATTTTCAGATCATGAGCTGTATAGTAGCTAAAAGAATCGAAAGTTATCTGAAAAATCTCTCTAGCTTGAAAAAAGATATAGAATTTTACGAGCAAAAGAAGTCGCTAATTAGGAATTTCCAAAATCTTAAAATGGATTCGAAATGGGATAATGCATCAACCTCAAAATCTGAAACAACAACCAGTGGAATAATTACTTCCGAGTCAGTTTATAAAGAATATAACATCGAGAATATTGTGCAACTTAAATACAGTGATGATAAAAATGAGGTTATCTTACAGCACAGCAATGAACCCGCAATAAAATTTACCTATGACGGGTTTGGAGACTTTCTATATTTTCTCGAAACTATCAACGATAAAGATGGCCAGTGTGATAATAAATTCTACATTGGTGATTACATTTATGTGAGCTATTGGCAGGAGGAAGAAAGTAGAGGAATGATTGTAGCTGATTTTCGAACCAATGAAGTGATGGCTTTGAACGAAAAATATCTTGAGTTAGTTTTGAGACATAAATACAACCTGTATCAGATATGTTTATAAAATGAAATAAAACAACAACTGAGTAAAACAGAAAAAAGTGTTTTTATTTTTAAAAAAAAAGCATAATTTAATGTACATACATACTTAACTAATTATTTGCAAGAATATATCATAAAAAAAAATTACCACTACTAAATACATGAAAATAATATATACAACAAAAAAAAAATCATCTTTATAACATAAAAAAAAAATAACTATCACTAAATACATGGATATAATAAATAACGAATTAAAAAAATATATACATTCCTTAGTGTAAAAATCTTAAACAATAATCCTCTACAAGCATCGTCTTATCTACCGTTACCAAAAGCGATTGAAGCTAAGAAAGCTACCTCAATCAGTCTTGACCCTCAGGAATTTCCGATGATTCCTTATACTTTTCTAAATCTCGATGACCCCAAGCAAGCGTGTACTCTGTACCGGGTATAACGTAACGCTTGTCGTCCGCGTAAGACAAGGCTACTTTATTTTTCAGTTCGATGTACATATCATGTTTATGTGAACGGAAAGTATTCATTTGCCGATGAATAAGCGTACCTTCTACGTCAACCGCTGTCTTGTAGTCTTCAAGACTAAGTTCTGTCTTGGTGACGTAGTCAGACACGCCTTTGGCTTTTTTAGTCAACTCTCCTTCCACATTAACACAATACGCCTTCGCTCCGGTTCCATAGAACTCCCAAACGATCTTTCCTGCATACTCATCCTTCATTCTACGTAAAATGGACTGGTTTACAGGAAGACCGTGTGGGTTGTCCTGTGAGTAATTGGAAGTATCGAATTTGTCTAAATTTTCTTTCATATCATGATAAAAATTTGGTGTCTCTACATTTAAAATGAGGGAGTCGGTATCTGTATATGTTAAGGTTGCTTTATTTCCATATTTAGGCTTAATATAGCTATACAAAAAATCGTACATAATTGATTTGGAAATTTCCAAGATAGCGAATCCTACATAAATAGGTTTATCGTATATGACTTTCTGTTTAGCCATATGAATAGCAACTAAATTTTCACCAAAAATAGTGACGTCTTTGAAATGTGGTTTCGAAATCCATGCTTCGGCCCCCAGTTTCCTACCAATATTTTCCCAATGGGTAATCAGCTTGATATCTACCCTTTTTTCCACGTTTTCCATGGTTTTCCCAAACACAGCATTATTCATAAGTTTGAAAAAATCTTTTTCAAACTTATTGGGAGCAGCATTCCGTTTGGCTGTGTTTAGGTCAATGTAAATTTTAAGCCAGGGAGATTGATTGAAAGTGAGAACGCGATGAATTTTTTCTAATTTTAAGCCATGTTGTAAGGCTATTTTGAAGATGAATGACGTATTTTTCTTTTCGGTTGAAATTTGGAATAAGTTTTTTGATTTTAGAACCTTCTGGGGCAAAGGACTCTGGACAAAAAGGTAGTTCGTTATGCCTATAATGAAGGTCTTCCGGGTATACTAAATCAACTTCGAAAATATAACCAGTGTTTGAATTTTTATTTAATTTTAGATAATCTAAATTTTGAATTTCATCCGCGTCAAGCCATTTAAAGTTACCCGTTGGTAAATATTGAGACATGGCTGCACCATACAAGTTGGTAGCATCCAAGTACATGAGGTATGAAGTAGGTTTGGAAGCATCATAATGGGGAATAAATTTATTGTTCGCGACAGCCTTCCGTACACTATATTGACTGACCCCTCCGCGGATACCGCGTTTCAGGAAGTGTATCATGTCTATATCTGTCAGTAATTCCAACTCCACAGCTGTTGTTTTGAAAGCAGCATCGAAAGATAGCCCTGGAGCTGTATAGTACTGACAAGGATCTAGACCGTAAGTTGCTTGATACACGTCTCTGAAATTTTCAAAAACATCAGCTAAAATCAAAACGTCGGATTTTAAATAAATATCTGAATATTCATCCAAGGTTTTACATTTAAACAAGTTCCATGCTTTCTTTGCACGCTTGTAATCTTCCTGCTTGATGCCTTCTTTTCTAAGATCGTTATAGAAGCCATCAATAGATGGGAGCTTGATGTCATCTAATTTCGAAAATGAATCTACGTAAGAATACGGGAAAACGCCCTTCTGACGAATAATCTGAAACTCATTTTCCGCGGGAAACATTTTTCCAACTTCTCGACACTGTTCTGGTTTTAAATTTTGTGATAATTTATCTAGACTTGATGCCATGAATCGAAAACTGTCGAATTGCGTAATTTTAAAAATACCTGTTTTTGTTTGCCTGATTGATCGAGAGGGATCTTATCCACCAAAACATGTTTGGTAAATGAAATGTACCGCTCCTTATTTTGAGGGATAACATCCAATCTCTCGTTTTCTTGAGCCAACTCCTTGACAAACAGGTGAGAATCAAAATTGGACATACAGTGAAAGAAGATGAGGATGAAGTTTGGGGTTTTAAAATTTAGGTTACATACAGAGTGAGCTGCAGCAGGGAAATTACCTGTAAAGTGGCAGTGGTCCCTTACTCTTTCGTCTTCTACTTTAAATGGTTTCTCGCAAATATGACAATGTTTTGCATTGCGAAACTCATTTTCTTGTTCTTGACTCAGAGGATGCATAGGCACTATGTTTTTCATAAATTGATTATAGATTGATTTACAGTCAGCCTCTAACCATTCTACAAAAACTTTATGCGCATCAGGTCCTCTGAACGTCTTGAAAATCGAATGAGAATCGTCGAAATCGCATTTAATGTAGTAGGCGAAAGAATAAGGAACAGCCTTGTGAGTTTTAACGGTATAGGAATTTTCGGGGTCCAGCTCATTTTCCTCTGCATCAACAGGTTCAATGATTGTCTCGAAATCGGCATAGCAAACAAAAGGCACCTTTAATTTCTTTTCGAAATTTATAAACTTCAGAATATTCTCGGGAACCTCTTCACCGTATTTATTTTTCTTTAAATCTGTTGTAGGAAGTTTAACTGAAACATGACCACAATCGTGTTCTTGATGAGTTTTTAATTTCTGCTCTGTTGAAAAATACACCAAGCAACCATCACAGAGACACTTTTGACCATTATGTTTAGATAATTGACTTGAGATCAAGCGAGACATGTTTCTTATTAAGCAGTAATGACTATCACCAGAATCATTACTGATTAATAACAAATTTACATGATTCGCTTTCCGAGATTGAGTAAAGTATAAGGGACCAACAACTTCATTAATATTTCTACCATTTCATAAGCGTTATCTAATCCATAAACATTGATGGAAATATTATTGAGCTGCTCAAACTTGCTAATGTCTTTAAGTTTAATCGGAAATTCCATACCTGTAAAGTCCAACTCGTTCTCAAAAGGCAAATAGTTCGCGACTCTATTTGCATGCTGAGTCCAATGAATTGGATGTAGCTGAGTCAAGACTGACCACATGAAGCATTTCTGGTCCTGATTTTGAATGTTCAGGACAGCTTTCTTCGCATCTATCTCTTTAGGCAGTGGTAGATATGAGGAGGCTTTTAGAGGGTTCATCTTATTAATACTTATATCTAGATGGAGGAGTTGTTGGAGCTTCCAGCCTGTAAAAGACATTATTAAGCATATAAAATTGCAATTGAAATAATACATACCACTTTCTTTCTCCTGAAATTCTGTGGACTTCTTGTCCAGGATGACAGAAAACTGCTGGAACAGCTCCTCCAGATCTGCACCATCGCTCACCAGTCGGAATTTGCTATTAAACGACTTGACCTCTTCTTGCTCTTTTGCCTGCAGGAGGAAGCGACCGAAAAGTTCCACACCGACTTTGATATGGCCAAATTTATTGACCATATCCCCTACCAGCTTGACGAATTTCTGTTGAAGATGTTCTAGAAAGTGCTTCACGCTGGTAGGGTCCTGTTTCGATGAAAGCCGGTATGTTGCAATTCGGTTCCTGAATGTTATTCTGACAAGGCTGACGTCTTCCTCCTGCTCTACGCAGGTGTTTGCTCGGTGTCGAAGACTCCGGAGATGTCCAGCCCATTGACTGATTGGAATCTCCAAATCGCAGTCCTCGCACCGGCGTGTAGCTGATGTTGACGGTCCTAAAAAGAATAAATTGGAATTAGACAAAAGTATATGAAAAAAGCTAAAATTAGGAAAATTACTTATAAATGTATTTTACCAGCAGCTTGGTCAAGTCTAGCATGTTTCGTCATGGAGGTGGCGGGATCTACAGCCTTGCGTTTGGGGACTCTTGGGGCTGGGTGTTTTTCCTGCAGATGACGTTGCAGAGTCCCCTCCGATTTAAAAATCCCGCCATATTGGCTGCAGATCTTGGCAGAGAATCGACAGTCTTCATGACGTCTCAAGTTATCTCTCCTGGTGAACGAACGGTTGCAGAACACAGATAAACATTTTCTAAAATAAAAAAAGCAAACTAAAATATTTCAAGCAAACTTAATTGTATTTATAAAATTACTTACGGTTAAAAATAAACTTGAACTCACAAAATTAATCGAACGCCTGAGTTGTTTAAAACACTTGAAAATACGCGCAAAAACGGAGATGTGTCTATGCGTGCGATGCAACGATGACTGCTATCACAGAGTAAAATTTTGTTCCAGTAGAATTGTTTCACCTCTGATAACCCTGACTTCAGGGTCGCGACCTGTCACGACTTGCTCATATAAGAAAAAACTGTTGACGAAGCGTCTAGACATCGGTACGATTTATGGATTTAATGGCGGAGAGCCGCGAGCTGTTATTTGTTGATATAAGAAAAACTGTTTACCAAGCGTCTAGACATTGGTACGATTTATGGATTTGGTGTCGGAGAACCGCGGTCTGTTGTTTGTTGATACAAGAAAAACTGTTGACGAAGTGTTTATTGACGTCGGTACGATTTAGATTTAGTCGAAGAGTCAGCGATAAAAAAAATAAAATTGCTTTATGAAAAATTGGCGCTCGCTCTCGGACTATAGTTAAATGTGGTACTCGAGACGCGTTTGGAGGTCATTGTAAAACAAACAAACCCTGCTGAAATAATTATTATTGTATGTACGTTGAGGTTTAAATCGGTTTTTATGATACTTGAGCTTCAGTCTTTTTCGATCTCTCCAACAGTGGACATTATAATTATTATAAAATTATTGCACATTTTTTTTTAAACAAGTAAGTAAATCTTTTATACAGGGTGTTCCGAAACTATTGTGCCAAAAATTGGGGAATGATAGATCTCACTAAAATAAACATTTTTTACTTATAAACCCATAGGCGCATGCGCTTTGGTTAGATGATAATAGCACATTACAGTCCGCCCTGTGGTAGCCACCTTGCACACGGAGAAACGTGTTTGAATAAGCAGAACCTGTGTTATTAAATAATACAGAACTCAAAGAATGCTTGCACTATTTATTTAAAATAATGATTCACATCAAAAGATGCTCAGAACTAAGATTACCCGCCTCAATGCATGTGTAACAGCGTTGTAGCAGAAATATCGAGTAGATTTCTGCAGGAAACCCTTCCCGAAACTGTTTCCCTGTATGCCAGACAAAACACAGGGTATCAAAACGAAAGACCATCACCACATTACTTGTTAGCCTTAAGGGAACATCTCAACGAAACATCTGGAAAGAGTGATTGTTAAGGGGGCATGGACTCCACGTTCACCAGACCTGACGGAATGCGACTTTTTTCATGGGGTCATATGAAAGCTCTAGTTTACGACACTCCAATTGACACAACTAGAGGAATTTAGTAGGAAGGATTGTTGCAGCAGCTGCTGAAATTCTCGAAGCACCATGAATTTTTCAACGTGTTCAGTAGGCTATTCTACGGCGCTGTCACGCACGTATGGAGGTGGGTGGTCGCAGCTTTGAGCATGTTCTGCTGTGAATCATTGTTTTTAGTAAATACTGCAAGCATTCCTTGGGTTTTGCATCATTTAATAACACAGATTCTGCTTCAGACACACGTTTCTCCGTGTGTAAGGTGGCTACCACAGCGCGACCTGTAATGTTCTATTATCACATAACCAAAGCGCATGCGCCTATGTGTTTATAAGTAAAAAACGTTTATTTTGGCGCGATCTATCATCCCTTAATTTTTGGCACAATAGTTTCGGAACACCCTGTATACTAATATCAATACCTACAGAATATTTTTTAGATATGGATTTGAAATCAATCAACGAGACCTGCCTCTTCAAGGATCAAAAAACACTTGTGAAATTACAAGACATGGAGCCTGGCAGAAAGTACCCAATATTTTCTGCTAAAAAAACCCAAAGTAAATTCGGACCGAGCATCCTCATGGAACTTGACGATAAGGCAGTGTTTCTTCCGAAACGTACCTCCAAATCATTGAAAGATCATATTGAGCAGTTTATGGATGGAAAATATTCAATAATATACAGAGGCCAGAAGGATGTAGGACGACCAAACCAAATATCGCTTTTTGAAATAGTTGAGTCTTAAAAAATGTATGTTTTCGGACCTGTGCTCTTACCGACCTTGGTTTTTAGTGCGTTTGCAGCATTCCTTAAATATTTGGTATTTATTGAAGGATATTTTCTGTGAGTTGTATCTTTTCCTATTATTATATTTTATTTGATAATTTAATTGCTCTCCGTTCATGTCTTAATCATGGCGGGGGGCAATAATCATAAAGAGGGTAAACCACCCCCCGATAAAAATAATATTAAAGTAGTCGATCTCACATACAATGATATGATGATAAATGAAGATGTCCATAGAAAATAATATTAATTCTCAAACTCAACATGATAAACAGATTTCAGATAGATTAAATAGAATTGATTTAAAAAATAGATATAAAACAAATAGTAACGGTCCATTTTCAGTTTTTGTGGAGCATAAATATTTAAATTTTGGTAGATTGCATCCTCTCAAAATTGGTGAAAAATTATTCAATCTGAATGGCGATGAAAATGATATTGATTTCTTGCGCACAGTTGGTCGAAATAGGGTCCAGATTATGTGTAAATCCGCTATAGGTGCCAACAAAATAGTTGAAAATCAGGTATTTGAAAGTAACAATCTTATTGCATATATTCCATCTCATCTTACTCAAAAAAAAGGCCTTATCCGTAATGTTGATACATCTTTCTCAGAGGAAGAAATTTTGAAAATTTTGAAGTCGTCAGTTCCAATTAAGGCAGTACAGAGGATATTTAAATTTGTTCTCGATAAGGATGGCAATAAAGTAAAAGTTCCTAGACAGCAGATTATTGTAACTTTCGATAATTTAGTCCTGCCACAATTTGTTTATATGTACCGATTAAGATACGAAGTTGATACTTGGTACTCCCCGGTCACTCAATGTTATAATTGTTTAAATTTTGGTCACACTGCTTCCCAGTGTAAAAGCAAACAACGATGCAAAACCTGTTCTAAAATATTTAATGACGAGGGACTGTGTACTGATTGTGAGACTTTTTGTGTTCATTGTAAAGATAATTCTCATATTTACTAGTAAAAAATGTCCTAAATAGAACAATCAGGTTAAAATTAAGCAGGCGATGGCAAATCTTAATGTATCCTTTAAAGAAGCCGAAAAAATTGTAGATAACCCATCTTATGCAAGCCTCGTTTCGAAAAATAAATTTGCTCCATTGTCTTCAAAAACCGATTTTCCTGAATTACCACCGAACTATAGAAATCAATCTAATCCCCCAAATTCAAAAACGACATTTGTACCTCATCCACATTCCAGCAAGTCTATTCCCTCTTCCAGTGTATATGAAAATTATAAAAAACGGAAAGTCAGTGATAGAAGTCCTTCTTTTGAACCCGTTAGCAGAGAATTTGATTGGTCCTATACAGGTGCACCTTGGATTGAGTCTCATCAGATAACCACTAAAAATACTTTTGAAGGTCTAAAGGATAAAATAATTGAAGATTTAACTTGTCAACTAAATAATTCAATCACGGGTGAGAAATCTCCTAATGTATCAAATATAATAGAAAATATAGGCTATATAATCAATAATACCCTCAAAAATATCTTTCAACAATGGCAGCCTTCACACAACAACTAACTGTAATTCACTGGAATGCTAGATCTGCGTATTCAAACCATAATCTGTTAAAAAACTTATTACAAGTTACTAATTTTGATATTGCCCTTTTAAGTGAAACTTGGTATAAACCAGAGTACAAAATTAGTCTTAAAGGTTTTAATATTATAAGAAAAGATAGAATTAATGGTAAAGGTGGTGTGGCTATACTAATTAAAAAATCAATGTCCTTTTCTAATATCAAATTCCCAAACTTCGATAATATCAATATTGAACTATGTGGTATAGACATATCTATCCATAATACGTTAATATCTGTTGTGTCTATTTATAGACCACCAAATGTGGCAATAAGTGTTTCGGACTACAGTAAAAATTTTTCTTCTGTAAAGTCCTTTTCTATAATTGGGGGTGATTTTAACGCCCACAATACTTTATGGGGTTGTAATATTAATGATGCACCGGGGAACACAATAACAAATTCATTAGACAATTTTCCCAATTTATTAATAAGGAATGAAGGGGAGCATACCAGAATAGGAGCCACAAGTAGTTCCGCTTTAGACATAACTATTATTTCCTCAAACATCTGTAATATCTCGTCTTGGGAAGTTTTACAAGATTCCTATGGCTCAGATCATTTTCCTGTTAAATTGACATTGAATAATAAAAGTAATCTTGCGCTGTCACATAATTTAATTGGGTGGAAACTCAAAAATGCCAACTGGGTTTCCTTTGGTCAATGCATAGAGGACAAAATTAGTAACCTCAGGAAAGTACCGGATAAGGCAAATGAAATTATTTCAATATTAATCAATGTTATTTGTGAAACTGCCGACCAACTTTTCCCTAAAAGAGTTTTTCAAAATAAAAAACCCTTTGTACCATGGTGGGACGAGGAATGCCAAATTTTATCCAACAGTCGGAAAGAAATGTTTAAAAAATTTCGTAATAATTCTAATCTCCAAAACTACATTCAGTGTAATAATTTAACAGCTAAGTGTAAGCTTACCTATAAAAGAAAATCCAAACATAGTTGGGCTAATTTTTGTAGTAGTTTGAATGCACAGAGCCCTCCTTCCAAAATTTGGAATAGAGTTAATTTGATAAAGGGTGGTTTAAATACACATATAAACAACACAATTTCCCAGGAATCAGCCAATATTTTGTTGAATAAAATAGCACCTGATTTTGTGTCACGCGATATTCCACCAATGAATGCGTCAAGCGGTCATTTTTTATCACGACCTATTTCTATATCAGAATTCATCAATAACGTCAGAAAACATAAAGACACTAGCCCAGGTACGGACGGAATCACTTATAGTATGTTAGAGCATTTAACCCTCCCTGCTATGAAGTTGTTAATAGACGCATTCAATAAAATAATGTGTAGAGTTGATGAAATTTCGAAAATCAAAAATGCACTGGTGGTTCCAATATGCAAACCAGGTAAAACTGACGAGTTTAGGCCAATTTCGCTTACATCATGTATGTTAAAAACTCTGGAAAGAATAATCAAATATCATTTAGAGTGGTGGTGCGAATCTAAAAAGTTACTTCCTTCCCATCAGTTCGGCTTTAGGCGAGGTAGCGGCGTAAATGATTGTCTGGCACATTTAGTTACTGATGTACAGAACACATTTTCTGATAATGATTATTTGGCGGCTATATTTTTGGATATATCCAGTGCATATGAAAATGTCAATCTTGAAATCCTTATAGATAAACTAGTACAATTTGATGTGCCTAGAGCAAATGCTAATAATATAGTGAGATTATATATCAGTCGAGGCGTATCCATTAGAGTAGGTAATGATACTAGCGTAACCAGAATTGTCTCATCTGGCATCCCCCAAGGTTCAGTATTAAGCCCATTACTTTTTAATATGTACACAACGGATTTTCATTCAATGGGGTTAAATGCTTCTCAGTTACAATACGCTGATGATTTTTGTATCTATACCAAGCAAAAAAGCATGCATGCATGCTTAACCAACCTAAAACATATTATGTATGTTTGCAATCAATATTTTCCCAGCAATGGCTTCAATATTTCAAATAAAAAATCAGCAATGATGGTTTTTACTAGGCATCGTTTACAGAAAACATCAACAATTACACTAAACAACTGTGTTATCCCATGGGTTGAAACATTTGGGAGTTTTATTGGATCAAAAATTGGCTTGGAAAGAACATATTAACTATATAACTGAGAAGGCCGAAAAAAGTCTTAATATAATGAGAGCAGTAATATCTAGGTCATGGGGATCCGATCCCCAAGTTTGCTTAATGTTATATAAAGCGTTTACAAGATCAATTTTGGATATTGGCGCTATGTTTTATGGTTCTGCTTGCAAATCCCGACTTGTTAAAGTCGATAGGCTGCAATACAAAGCTCTAAGACTTGTTACAGGTGCTTTTAGCTCTACCCCAATCCAGGCTCTACTTTCTGAATGTAATGAAGTTCCATTAGAAATAAGACGAAAAATTCTAGCAGAAAAATTTATTCTTAAAAATGTTCAATACGTACATAACTCGTTGCTTAATAAAATTTCTATCTTGAATATTTCTAATCTAACTCAGTCTGGTACTGGAGAAATAAGAAAAGTCCTGTTTTAGCGGATGCTTTTGTAAATACATCAGAATTTCATAACATTATAACAAAACAAGACAAATATATACTATTTCAATTTCCATCTGATTTGATATATCTCAAACCTGAAATTCTATTTCCGAATTTTTCAGAGTTGCCCTCAGTAAATTCTATCCTTTTAAGGGAAGTCTTAAGCAAGTATGAAAATTATCTTCAAATATATACCGATGGGGCTAAAAATAGTTCAGGAGTAGGATGTGCGATTGCTATACCTGAATTGAATTATGTTAAAAAATACAAATGTGAAAATAATGCATCTATCTTTACTGCCGAAGCACTAGCAATATTAAAACCATTAGATCATATATTGTCAAAGGGAAATATTTTCAAAGCTATTGTTCTCTCTGATTCTCAGTCAGTTTTGAAGTCTCTCAAAAATGCGATGAATTGTAAGAATCTTGTTATAGCCAAAGTATTGGAGATATTCTCTGTTTTGGGCTCTAAAAATATTTCTGTCAAGTTTGTATATGTTAAGGGACATACAGGTCTCAAAGGCAACGAATTGGTTGACAATGCAGCAAGAGAGGCGATCGTATCAGAAGAGATCCATATTCGGACTTTTTCGAAATAATCAAAAAAGATCTTGGGAAGTTTGGCGCAGTAATTATAGTGCAATGGCAGTTAACTCCCCTAATTTGTATAACTCCTTTTATCCTAGATTGAATAAAAAGCCATTAATAGAACGTTTTAAACTCTCCAGAAATGTGTTTGTTTCCTATTTCAGATTTTTAGTTGGGCATGGAAATTTTAATAAACACATGTATAAGCTTAAGTTATGCGAGAACACGCGATGCTTTTGTGATAACCAATCTGAAGATGACTTGAATCATAGATTATTTAGTTGTAGACACAATGAATTGGCAACTTCATTTTTAAGAAGAGAATTGGAAAAACTCCATCTATGAACCACAAGGATTTAATTAAGCTTATTTTATCAGATGATAACTTAGAAAATATATTTATTAATTACTTAAAATTATGTAAAGTCCTTATTTGAAAGATAATTAGAGTTAGTTTCGTTTCCTATGTTTTTTTTTTTCCTTATATGTTACATCCTTTCTAACCGGGTCCACCTGTGTTTTGTTGAAGTTTAAAAATGTCCTGCATAGACCCCAGGACGAGAAGCGTGTGTCCATGTGATGTGTTTATCCTTTGTGCTGGATTCCTTCTTTTTTTTTTATCTCTATTATCGTTGGGTGGGTTTAAGTAAATGTGAATGGTTAGCTGAAGTTTGAACTTTTGAATTATGTTTTCGTGGCTAAGTGAGCTATGCTCAAAGCCGAAAAAAAAAAAATACACACAGGTGTGATGTTATAGGGGGCTTATAGATGGCGCATCAGAGAGCAGTTCGGGTAAGTTGGAGTAGTTCAGGTAGATTGGGTTAGATGACATTGACAGATGACATTGACAGCTGACTGACATTGACAGGTGAATGACATTGACAGGTGACTGACATTGACAGGTGACTGATATTGACAGGTGACATTGACAGCTGAATTACATTGACAAATGACTGACATCGACAGATGACCGATGACGTCACGGCGTCGCGACGCCCTGGTTGGCGCATGCGCAGACATCACGGAGGCGTCGGAGGGCGTAGAACTGTCCAACTATATCTACTCTCCTGGGGTAATATTGATAGTGGTTCGAGATGTATGTCGAAAACTATATAATAACGAGAAATTAATTGGTGCATCTTAATGTATAGGAAGCGATGGCGCCATTTCTCATCCACAACTGCGATCCACGTACCCAACATTCTCACATTCTCATTCAGAGATCACTGTTTATTTTGTGCACTGCTGAGATATCAGCAGTTGCTGACGGAAGCCTAGTACTACCACAATAAATCGGCCACGAAGCTGTTAATCCCATCGAGGATGATGTGGAAGAAACTATCCGTAACGATTTGATCAGTTTTGAAGACGATATCGATAAACCCGCAACACCTGGTCCATCAAGAATAGCGAAGCGATGGAGAATGCTTTAAATATTGTAATAGTCAATTGCATGTGAATTAGGCCTACTGGGGATACTACGATAAAAAAAAAAAAAACGCGCCACTTACTCTACCTCATGGTGGTATGGAAATGAGTTTTTTGGCCAAAACGCGTGTTGAGTCAACTTTGCAGCATGCGTACGCTAAAACTAGGTATTCATTTTCACTTCCCTCGGTAAAGGGAAGTATTTGTATTCACGTAAAAAATTGACCTCGAGATTTTTTCACATTTATGCGTTTTCAGGTCCCTAGATTACGAAAATCATGTTTTCTCAATTCCGTCGGTCTGTCGGCGCTCTACAGACCGACAGACAGACATGTCGGTCTGTTGGCGCTCTAGCTCAACAACGGCTCAAACTAGAACAACGATTTTTGGTATACACTTTGAACCCCTACCAGCGGCGCTAATGTAAGGGTTTTTGTTCGCAGATATACAGGGTGTTCCAAAAACCACGCGACACTAACATCAACACTAAAGCTGCGTTTCCGATTTTGTCGGTTTTTGTGTTCAAATATATTTGGTCGTATCGTAACCAAAACTACTTATTTAAGAAGAATAGTTCAAATTTGAGCGTTTCCTAGGTTTATCGGTTCTACAAGATTGGGAGCTGAAAGTTTGAATCCGACGTTTCTCTTTCGGCGTGTCATCATCAACTTTCTATTTTTAAATACTGACTTAGGATTTTTATTTTATTTTTCAATTAAAAAAAATGTCAGTATTTAAAAATAGAAAGTTGATTATGATACGCCGAAAGCGAAACGTCGGATTCAAACTTTCAGCTCCCAATCTTGTAGAACCGATGAACCTAGGGAACGCTCAAATTTGAACTATTCTTCTAAAATAAGTCGTTTTGGAAATATACGACCAAATATATTTGAACACAAAAGCCGACAAAAAAGAAAACGTAGCTTTAGTGAGTTCCAAGAGTAGTACCTTCTTGCTAATGTAATCAACTTCGTATTATTAATTGTTCTTGTTAGTGTCGCGTGGTTTTTGGAACACCCTGTATATCTGCGAACAAAAACCCTTGCATTAGCGCCGCTGGTAGGGGTTCAAAGTGTATACCAAAAATCGTTGTTCTAGGTTGAGCCGTTATTGAGCTGGAGCGTCAACAGACCGACATGTCTGTCTGTCGGTCTGTAAAGCGCCGACAGACCGACGGAATTGAGAAAACATGATTTTCGTAATCTAGGGACCTGAAAACGTATAAATGTGAAAAAATCTCGAGGTCAATTTTTTACGTGAATACAAATACTTCCCTCTACTGAGGGAAGTAAAAATGAATACCTAGTTTTAGCGTATGCGTGCTGCAAAGTCAAAAACACGCGTTTGACCAAAAAACTCATTCCCATACCAGCATGAGGTAGAGTAAGTGGCGCGTTTTTTTTTTAATCGTAGTATCCCCAGTGGGCCTAATTCACATGCAATGGACTGTTACAATATTTAGAGCATTCTCCATCGCTTCGCTATTCTTGATGGACCAGGTGTTGCGGTGCGGGTTCATCGATATCGTCTTCAGAACTGATCGAATCGTTACAGATAGTTTCTTCCACATCATCCTCGATGGGATTAACAGCTTCGTTGTCGATTTGTTGTGGTAGTACTAGGCTTCCGTCAGTAACTGCTGATATCTCAGCAGCGCACAAAATAAACAGTGATCTCTGAATGATGTTGGGTACGTAGATCGCAGTTGTGGATGAGAAATAGCGCCATCGCTTCCTATAGATTAAGATGCACCAATTGATTTCTCGTTATTATATCGTTTTCGACATACATCTTGAACCACTACCAATACTAGGCTGTCCAAGAGTTTACCTCTGTTGTCCTTTTTTTTAAGCGCTTGACTTACGAAAAGAAAAGATAATCCTCCACTTCGTTTCCTTGCAATGGATCTTGACAAATAAAACAGTTTAATAGGTTTACTTCCTTAGAAATTATGACTTTAAAAATACGAACGACACTAGAACAATAAACATGTAGGTAGGTACTGATGATTCGGGCAAAATACTTGAGCTCCGCCAGCAGATGGCTCGTAGAAGGGTGAGAGGGGGGCTCCACGCCATGGCAGACCATTCTTTTATACCTGCGAAGGAAGAACAGACCCGAGTAAGCCTGTTTTTAAATACGTGGTGAAATATACGATAATATACGACAAACACGTGTTGGTGTAGCTGTATGTTGGTTTGTCGCAGTCGTACGCTGAAACTATTCATTTTACAGAATAAAAAGGTTAATTATAGGAAAATTTTTTCTAGTTTAATTTAGATATTACATAACTATATATTCATGTTAATGAGAAGGAAAGGAGATATTGTGAAAAATCTGTTTTTTGGCGAAATTTTTTAATATGGCGGCGCGAGCAGCAAAAATACGAGGTGGCAAAGTAGAAATTCGGAAAGAGCACGTCGAACTCAATAAAATTGCCAATTTTCAAAACTACTAGAAAACTTTGAATTGAGGACTGTACAGATTTCATAAAATATAGAATTATTTAAAGCAAAAGAATAATAAACAGGTATACGTATCTAACATAGCATTATTGTGAATCTGATTAGTTCATTAGGTATTCAAACACTCTACCAGTTTGCTGTTAGCACATATTCAACCTCTCGTTTAAAGACCTATTTACATTTTGCAGCATTAAGGGAGTAACTGAATTAAATGCCTCTCTTATTCTTTCTCGCATATTTGCTGCTGTAGTTGGGGGTGTTTGGTAGATCAAGTTTTTAACATATCTTCATAAAAAAATCAAGTTTTGTCAGATCTGGTGACCTTGGAGCCCACGGAATAGGTCCTCGTCTTCCAATCCAAGGGCCAGGAGATTTTTCATTCAAAGTATTCCCGACTGCGATGCTGAAATGAGCGGGTGCCCCATCTTATTGAAACCACATTCTTCTTAATAGTCCTAATGGTAAATTTTCAAACAGATCCATGGAAAAAAACAAATTGAATCGCAAAAAAAAATCTAAAATAGCACAATTCGACTCACAGCACAATGTCACAGACGAACAACATCAACTAAATGCGCTCCACTATGAAATGATCTGTTCTTCAGAGGGTTGCGGGATAATTTATGGGCGTCGGTTAGCAGGTAATCGTTTCACAACTACAGGCCCCGCAACATAAGCTGGCGAGAGCTCGCGCAGGTAGGCGTAGCCGTGGGTCCCTTTTGTTCTTGTGAAGATTTGACTAAACGAATTTTCAATCGAGGAAATTCGAGGAAAACAATACTCATATTCAAAAACCTATCCAAATTGAATCAGGACTTAATTTTTCAAGAAAACTTGGAAAAAATCCCAACTACCTTTCACAGAAAATCGAGATTATAAGTAATTTAGGCCTGTATACTCAAAATCTTCAAGATGTGTTTTTTTATTTGTTTTGAAGCCTTAAGAGTATTTGATACATGTACAAAAGTACCTATTGAACTTTAAAACAAATATTAGAATTGCTGAAAAATTATTATTACTACTTGTTAGACATCTCATTAAAGAATAATAAAATTAAATGAATCTCATACCATAGCTGCCGAGGAGCTAATGAAAATCCTGACGGGGGAATTACGATGAATCTTTCGAATAGCTGAAGTGTGGAGAAAGCAATAATCTCTGATAACACACCAGAGCGCTCTGTCGGCTAGGGCTTTTTACAGACGTGCCAATTTGAAGTTTATGTTCGGTACATTCTGCCAGATTCATATTCTGTCGATGGAAAAATATGATCTATGGTTTCAATTAGTACAAGAATACAAGATTCGAACGTGTGTACAAGAGTCCTGCAGAAATTGTTCATTCACCAAGCACAAGTACTCGTTGCTTAATAAAATTTCTATCTTGAATATTTCTAATCTAACTCAGTCTGGTACTGGAGAAATAAGAAAAGTCCTGTTTTAGCGGATGCTTTTGTAAATACATCAGAATTTCATAACATTATAACAAAACAAGACAAATATATACTATTTCAATTTCCATCTGATTTGATATATCTCAAACCTGAAATTCTATTTCCGAATTTTTCAGAGTTGCCCTCAGTAAATTCTATCCTTTTAAGGGAAGTCTTAAGCAAGTATGAAAATTATCTTCAAATATATACCGATGGGGCTAAAAATAGTTCAGGAGTAGGATGTGCGATTGCTATACCTGAATTGAATTATGTTAAAAAATACAAATGTGAAAATAATGCATCTATCTTTACTGCCGAAGCACTAGCAATATTAAAACCATTAGATCATATATTGTCAAAGGGAAATATTTTCAAAGCTATTGTTCTCTCTGATTCTCAGTCAGTTTTGAAGTCTCTCAAAAATGCGATGAATTGTAAGAATCTTGTTATAGCCAAAGTATTGGAGATATTCTCTGTTTTGGGCTCTAAAAATATTTCTGTCAAGTTTGTATATGTTAAGGGACATACAGGTCTCAAAGGCAACGAATTGGTTGACAATGCAGCAAGAGAGGCGATCGTATCAGAAGAGATCCATATTCGGACTTTTTCGAAATAATCAAAAAAGATCTTGGGAAGTTTGGCGCAGTAATTATAGTGCAATGGCAGTTAACTCCCCTAATTTGTATAACTCCTTTTATCCTAGATTGAATAAAAAGCCATTAATAGAACGTTTTAAACTCTCCAGAAATGTGTTTGTTTCCTATTTCAGATTTTTAGTTGGGCATGGAAATTTTAATAAACACATGTATAAGCTTAAGTTATGCGAGAACACGCGATGCTTTTGTGATAACCAATCTGAAGATGACTTGAATCATAGATTATTTAGTTGTAGACACAATGAATTGGCAACTTCATTTTTAAGAAGAGAATTGGAAAAACTCCATCTATGAACCACAAGGATTTAATTAAGCTTATTTTATCAGATGATAACTTAGAAAATATATTTATTAATTACTTAAAATTATGTAAAGTCCTTATTTGAAAGATAATTAGAGTTAGTTTCGTTTCCTATGTTTTTTTTTTTTCCTTATATGTTACATCCTTTCTAACCGGGTCCACCTGTGTTTTGTTGAAGTTTAAAAATGTCCTGCATAGACCCCAGGACGAGAAGCGTGTGTCCATGTGATGTGTTTATCCTTTGTGCTGGATTCCTTCTTTTTTTTTTATCTCTATTATCGTTGGGTGGGTTTAAGTAAATGTGAATGGTTAGCTGAAGTTTGAACTTTTGAATTATGTTTTCGTGGCTAAGTGAGCTATGCTCAAAGCCGAAAAAAAAAAAATACACACAGGTGTGATGTTATAGGGGGCTTATAGATGGCGCATCAGAGAGCAGTTCGGGTAAGTTGGAGTAGTTCAGGTAGATTGGGTTAGATGACATTGACAGATGACATTGACAGCTGACTGACATTGACAGGTGAATGACATTGACAGGTGACTGACATTGACAGGTGACTGATATTGACAGGTGACATTGACAGCTGAATTACATTGACAAATGACTGACATCGACAGATGACCGATGACGTCACGGCGTCGCGACGCCCTGGTTGGCGCATGCGCAGACATCACGGAGGCGTCGGAGGGCGTAGAACTGTCCAACTATATCTACTCTCCTGGGGTAATATTGATAGTGGTTCGAGATGTATGTCGAAAACTATATAATAACGAGAAATTAATTGGTGCATCTTAATGTATAGGAAGCGATGGCGCCATTTCTCATCCACAACTGCGATCCACGTACCCAACATTCTCACATTCTAATTCAGAGATCACTGTTTATTTTGTGCACTGCTGAGATATCAGCAGTTGCTGACGGAAGCCTAGTACTACCACAATAAATCGGCCACGAAGCTGTTAATCCCATCGAGGATGATGTGGAAGAAACTATCCGTAACGATTTGATCAGTTTTGAAGACGATATCGATAAACCCGCAACACCTGGTCCATCAAGAATAGCGAAGCGATGGAGAATGCTTTAAATATTGTAATAGTCAATTGCATGTGAATTAGGCCTACTGGGGATACTACGATAAAAAAAAAAAAACGCGCCACTTACTCTACCTCATGGTGGTATGGAAATGAGTTTTTTGGCCAAAACGCGTGTTGAGTCAACTTTGCAGCATGCGTACGCTAAAACTAGGTATTCATTTTCACTTCCCTCGGTAAAGGGAAGTATTTGTATTCACGTAAAAAATTGACCTCGAGATTTTTTCACATTTATGCGTTTTCAGGTCCCTAGATTACGAAAATCATGTTTTCTCAATTCCGTCGGTCTGTCGGCGCTCTACAGACCGACAGACAGACATGTCGGTCTGTTGGCGCTCTAGCTCAACAACGGCTCAAACTAGAACAACGATTTTTGGTATACACTTTGAACCCCTACCAGCGGCGCTAATGTAAGGGTTTTTGTTCGCAGATATACAGGGTGTTCCAAAAACCACGCGACACTAACATCAACACTAAAGCTGCGTTTCCGATTTTGTCGGTTTTTGTGTTCAAATATATTTGGTCGTATCGTAACCAAAACTACTTATTTAAGAAGAATAGTTCAAATTTGAGCGTTTCCTAGGTTTATCGGTTCTACAAGATTGGGAGCTGAAAGTTTGAATCCGACGTTTCTCTTTCGGCGTGTCATCATCAACTTTCTATTTTTAAATACTGACTTAGGATTTTTATTTTATTTTTCAATTAAAAAAAATGTCAGTATTTAAAAATAGAAAGTTGATTATGATACGCCGAAAGCGAAACGTCGGATTCAAACTTTCAGCTCCCAATCTTGTAGAACCGATGAACCTAGGGAACGCTCAAATTTGAACTATTCTTCTAAAATAAGTCGTTTTGGAAATATACGACCAAATATATTTGAACACAAAAGCCGACAAAAAAGAAAACGTAGCTTTAGTGAGTTCCAAGAGCAGTACCTTCTTGCTAATGTAATCAACTTCGTATTATTAATTGTTCTTGTTAGTGTCGCGTGGTTTTTGGAACACCCTGTATATCTGCGAACAAAAACCCTTGCATTAGCGCCGCTGGTAGGGGTTCAAAGTGTATACCAAAAATCGTTGTTCTAGGTTGAGCCGTTATTGAGCTGGAGCGTCAACAGACCGACATGTCTGTCTGTCGGTCTGTAAAGCGCCGACAGACCGACGGAATTGAGAAAACATGATTTTCGTAATCTAGGGACCTGAAAACGTATAAATGTGAAAAAATCTCGAGGTCAATTTTTTACGTGAATACAAATACTTCCCTCTACTGAGGGAAGTAAAAATGAATACCTAGTTTTAGCGTATGCGTGCTGCAAAGTCAAAAACACGCGTTTGACCAAAAAACTCATTCCCATACCAGCATGAGGTAGAGTAAGTGGCGCGTTTTTTTTTTTAATCGTAGTATCCCCAGTGGGCCTAATTCACATGCAATGGACTGTTACAATATTTAGAGCATTCTCCATCGCTTCGCTATTCTTGATGGACCAGGTGTTGCGGTGCGGGTTCATCGATATCGTCTTCAGAACTGATCGAATCGTTACAGATAGTTTCTTCCACATCATCCTCGATGGGATTAACAGCTTCGTTGTCGATTTGTTGTGGTAGTACTAGGCTTCCGTCAGTAACTGCTGATATCTCAGCAGCGCACAAAATAAACAGTGATCTCTGAATGATGTTGGGTACGTAGATCGCAGTTGTGGATGAGAAATAGCGCCATCGCTTCCTATAGATTAAGATGCACCAATTGATTTCTCGTTATTATATCGTTTTCGACATACATCTTGAACCACTACCAATACTAGGCTGTCCAAGAGTTTACCTCTGTTGTCCTTTTTTTTAAGCGCTTGACTTACGAAAAGAAAAGATAATCCTCCACTTCGTTTCCTTGCAATGGATCTTGACAAATAAAACAGTTTAATAGGTTTACTTCCTTAGAAATTATGACTTTAAAAATACGAACGACACTAGAACAATAAACATGTAGGTAGGTACTGATGATTCGGGCAAAATACTTGAGCTCCGCCAGCAGATGGCTCGTAGAAGGGTGAGAGGGGGGCTCCACGCCATGGCAGACCATTCTTTTATACCTGCGAAGGAAGAACAGACCCGAGTAAGCCTGTTTTTAAATACGTGGTGAAATATACGATAATATACGACAAACACGTGTTGGTGTAGCTGTATGTTGGTTTGTCGCAGTCGTACGCTGAAACTATTCATTTTACAGAATAAAAAGGTTAATTATAGGAAAATTTTTTCTAGTTTAATTTAGATATTACATAACTATATATTCATGTTAATGAGAAGGAAAGGAGATATTGTGAAAAATCTGTTTTTTGGCGAAATTTTTTAATATGGCGGCGCGAGCAGCAAAAATACGAGGTGGCAAAGTAGAAATTCGGAAAGAGCACGTCGAACTCAATAAAATTGCCAATTTTCAAAACTACTAGAAAACTTTGAATTGAGGACTGTACAGATTTCATAAAATATAGAATTATTTAAAGCAAAAGAATAATAAACAGGTATACGTATCTAACATAGCATTATTGTGAATCTGATTAGTTCATTAGGTATTCAAACACTCTACCAGTTTGCTGTTAGCACATATTCAACCTCTCGTTTAAAGACCTATTTACATTTTGCAGCATTAAGGGAGTAACTGAATTAAATGCCTCTCTTATTCTTTCTCGCATATTTGCTGCTGTAGTTGGGGGTGTTTGGTAGATCAAGTTTTTAACATATCTTCATAAAAAAATCAAGTTTTGTCAGATCTGGTGACCTTGGAGCCCACGGAATAGGTCCTCGTCTTCCAATCCAAGGGCCAGGAGATTTTTCATTCAAAGTATTCCCGACTGCGATGCTGAAATGAGCGGGTGCCCCATCTTATTGAAACCACATTCTTCTTAATAGTCCTAATGGTAAATTTTCAAACAGATCCATGGAAAAAAACAAATTGAATCGCAAAAAAAAATCTAAAATAGCACAATTCGACTCACAGCACAATGTCACAGACGAACAACATCAACTAAATGCGCTCCACTATGAAATGATCTGTTCTTCAGAGGGTTGCGGGATAATTTATGGGCGTCGGTTAGCAGGTAATCGTTTCACAACTACAGGCCCCGCAACATAAGCTGGCGAGAGCTCGCGCAGGTAGGCGTAGCCGTGGGTCCCTTTTGTTCTTGTGAAGATTTGACTAAACGAATTTTCAATCGAGGAAATTCGAGGAAAACAATACTCATATTCAAATTTACTAAACCTCTCTTTTATTCTTTGGAATCACTGTGAATAACTTTTCTATTTATTAAGGGCAGCTAAATTAATCATTTGGTAAGTGTTTGTTAGCAAACAATCACCTTTGATTGTGCTTCACGATAATTATTTCATATTGACATTACAATAAATTATCATATTGTACCTACACGCCACTGCTCCCCATCCGGCAACCGAGAGTAGGGTTTACAGTTCAATCTACGCCCCTAACATTTCCGAATTTTGTCTACTGCGCAAATTGCTTTTTCGCCAACTTATGTTGCGGGGCCTGTATATTTCTTCGGTGGCCCGACTATAGGTGCATTAGTGACAATATTCTGCCTCAAAAAAGTATGGCTAACACGGGGACAATTTGAAATTAGCCCCGCCCCCGCCGCCATATTGCTCCTAATTTAAATTTTTAATTTCATGGGCTTAATGGGAAATTTATTATAATATCACAGCCTATTTTGCTGTAACTAAGGGTTTGGGATCTTTTGGGGTTTTAATGAATTTACGTTTTCGTTTTTGTCGGTTTTTGTATTCAAATATATTTGGTCGTATATTTCCAAAACTACTAATTTCAGAAGTGTGCAGAAAATATGAAATAGATAATTATTGATGGATATATTTATAGTGGACTGTAAGTTTCTATAGTTATGAAATATGAAATAAGAAGAATTAAACACCACGATATGCACAAACTCCAATTAATGTTCCTTACCTTTGGTGGATCGCCGTGACCAATTCTGGGGAGAGCGCCCTCGTAATGCCACTAAGGCACTGGTTTGTTCTCTCGCGTTCAACTGTAGTTTTCTTAATTTCCTCGACCGTGTCTTCAAAGACAATAAAATAGGTTCCTACATACACGCCCTCGTATATTATAAATATCACAATTCTTTCTTACCCTTCAATGTCGGCTGTCTCTTTTCTGTCAGATAGAAATAGTAAACTATGTCACGGATATCCTTAATTTGAGTTGGTGTGACAAGATCCAGTTTGCTTTTTTTTATGTCTCGACGTCTTTGTGGCGATTGAAAAGATGTGCTAGGTCCTCCATATTGAACTATCGTAGCCTCCTTCGAAATTTTCTGGATGGTACCCTTTGACACGCCAGTGGCTGCTAATGGTCTTTCCCTCTAATATTCAAATCGTTTCTAAGTGGAAATAATTATTTTTCTATTTAATATAGGTATATGTTATGGCTAATATGCAAACTTGGATAGTTTGTAAACTACCTGGATAATTTACAAACTAACCAACCCATTGGCTATGTTGATAGAAAATGCAATTTCCACTAAAATAGCAGCTAGTTTGCAAACTATCCAAGTCTTGGCTAATTTACTTAAAGCGGTTGGTTAGTTTGTAAACTATCCAGCTAGTTTACAAACTATCCAAACTTGCATATTAACCGTGACATACATATATAAAATAATGAGTGAAATAATTTCATTTTAATTACCTGTGGTTTTTCAAAGGCACGGAAAGCCCTTCTGTAGCCTCTTTTTCCATGAATTCACTCACATGACTCACAATTTCACGGCTTTGACTCTGTAAAACATGACCTTTTCCAAGTTTTTAGGCGACATAACTCAATCATTTGCTTCCAGGGAACAGAATTTGACAGAACACAATACAGTAAAAGCACTGAACAAACGAGACTGAGCTACTAATTTCAGTATTATAAGTAGTCGGGACATTTTGGCAGAATAGTCAATAAAATATGCGAACCAATCACAATTGAGAAAAATATCCTAAATATGGGGTTCCAGCAATTAGGTGAATTTTGTTAATCCGCATATAGGTTCCTAATTAATTCAATAAGCCTCATATTGGTTTGGTATGGTATAAGGAAGTAGGTACTTAATTTCTGAGAATGTTGATGATAAAGATATACCTATGGCTCATTGTTAAAAGGGGTCTATGTTATTGCGATCGATCGGTTTTTGTTAAACTTCAAAAGTGTTAAGTATGGAAAAATATTTATTGTAAAAATGTATAGCGTTTCAGTTCTGAATCAACAATAATAAAATATTTAAGTAAAGGCATAGGTACGAGTCACAGAGGTAATTCTACCTACCGAAATTAGAAGTAAATAAATTTTCTTTTAAAAATAACTGAAAAAAAAAATGCTGGCAACACTGAATATTTATCCCTATGCAACATTATGCGTGGGTTCACACATACAATTATTGTTCAGTTCTGAAAAAAGACACGTTGGCCAGCCACAGCATTGCCAGCTCATTGAGCGCTATCATTTGTATGATGGAATAATATGAATCGGCAGTGCACGCCTCTGACGCCGCTTGGACGAAATCGGCATAGATAGGAAGAACGACGGCATAGTTGCGATCTTTTGTCTTTTTCGAGCGTCGTGGCCTATTCATCTTTGGCACTGAGTTTACGACGAATGTTCTTGCACCGGTGTCATGGACGTATATGATTTCCTGTTTCAAAAGGATCGGTGTACCCTGTTTACTTGAAAATAATTTTGAGTTATAGCAGAGATGAAATGCGAATACTTTTATACAGAATATTTTTCCATAAGTTTAACGGTTTGGCTACTATTGACCGAGGCGAGCTTGTTGGAAGACCCTGTATATTATGATTTTATGGAAGTGTTATAAACTGATAGGTATAGCCTTCAAAACTCGTCTGTCGTGTCCTTAGATCGACTCATGTAAGCGGGGCGACTGAGATTTATGAATTTTGAGTTTGGCCATGAAGGAATGATCTAGCTTGCCGAGAATTATTGATCGTACTTTCATCAGATAACTCTAATAGATAATTAGCAGGAGTATTGGAGAAGGCGTTAGCGGTCTAAGCGGACCGCGACGTCGATGCAGAAAAAGTTCTGGATTGGACAGTAAGACGATCAGCTTGAGCGATAGCTTCGCCAATGGTTCAGCTTGATTGTAAGTTCTTTTCCGTTGTAGAATCAGGGGTTTATTTAGACGTCTGTTACGAGCCAACGGGTATACCTAAACTACGAAAGATGAAAATTTTATAATAAATGACGTTATCAGACGGCCGTCATGGCGAATATTTTTCGGAGAACATATTTTCGTAGCGAAAAATAAATATCCGCCACAAGATAGCGAATATGCAAAATATGATTGTCTCACAGTTACCGTGGAAAAAACAATAATCACTGTTAACCCCTAAAAATATTTTTTTGCAATTAGAAGAGAACCTATCCAAATTGAATCAGGACTTAATTTTTCAAGAAAACTTGGAAAAAATCCCAACTACCTTTCACAGAAAATCGAGATTATAAGTAATTTAGGCCTGTATACTCAAAATCTTCAAGATGTGTTTTTTTATTTGTTTTGAAGCCTTAAGAGTATTTGATACATGTACAAAAGTACCTATTGAACTTTAAAACAAATATTAGAATTGCTGAAAAATTATTATTACTACTTGTTAGACATCTCATTAAAGAATAATAAAATTAAATGAATCTCATACCATAGCTGCCGAGGAGCTAATGAAAATCCTGACGGGGGAATTACGATGAATCTTTCGAATAGCTGAAGTGTGGAGAAAGCAATAATCTCTGATAACACACCAGAGCGCTCTGTCGGCTAGGGCTTTTTACAGACGTGCCAATTTGAAGTTTATGTTCGGTACATTCTGCCAGATTCATATTCTGTCGATGGAAAAATATGATCTATGGTTTCAATTAGTACAAGAATACAAGATTCGAACGTGTGTACAAGAGTCCTGCAGAAATTGTTCATTCACCAAGCACAAGTAAGTCGAAAAATTCTGAAATTTGGCGTCCGTACAGATTCTACTATGGTCGCTGAACACATATAGTCAGTGTCGAACGACAACTGCTATTATTTACGTAAATAAAATACAAAACAATAAACTAATCTGCATCAAGGCAAAACCCATAAGGTCGAAATTTGCTTATCAAACCCATACGGTCGGAAATCGCTTGTCATACACAGAGGACCGGAGAAAGCTTATTCTTCCAACGGATAAGAACGAAGAATATGGATGACCTGCCACAGTAATCAAAGCTTTTGTATAGTTTGATGCTAGAACCTCTAAACAAACAAGCCGCTGAACTGGAAAATAATATAAGAATATAAAGAAACAAACAAAGCACTGAAAAAAAAAAGAGTTCACATCTTTTCTAAGGAAACTACCTTTTCAAAGACATAGGAAAACTAAAAACACTTGCACAACACGGAATACAACTCGCAAACGATCCATGCCAAGAAGATAGAGGACAGAGAGGAACTTAAATGACTAAAAAACCCTCTAAAACAGGCTAAGCAACAAAACTGCGTAGCCAGAATAGAAAACCTAAAACTAATAATTGATGAAAACTCCTATAGAGCAACACAGCGACAATCACTGGAAACAGGCGATACAACAGAGGGCGAGTCAGAAGACGAATCTCTACCAGAAACAAGAACAGCGACACCAGGAATATCTAGTAGTTCATCCTAACACTCAACAAGACCAACGGTGGAAAATTCTAAAACCGAGAACGCAAAAAGAAAAAGAAGAAAAATACTATACAGTCCTAAGGCAGCCAGGACAAGAAGCACAGCCAATAAGTAAAATTATAAAGTTTTTTGTGACAAAAGGTACTCGATTCTTTATTGATTTCTTACCAGACTGGCCAAATCAACCAGGTAGGTATTTATTATTGTTTTTTTTTTTAGAATAACTCATTCATAAACATATAGGTAGTAGAATTCTAATATTTTTTCGTGGGTTTTAAATTTTGAATTTGTTTGGTGGGACTTGAATTGTATTGATCTTCTTTAAAAATGAAATAGACTTGGAAACAATAATAAATGGGTACTGATGTGGAGAATTATATCAGTTTAGCTTGAACCCGAAAGGTGAAAACACACAGGAGATATTTGAACAATAATTTAGAACAATGGATAGATATTTTACAGATTTTGCTAACTTCGAACCAAAAACTATAGAGGCCAGCAACCTTAACATTGCTAATAAATGGTTGAATAAAATGGCATTTTCTGTATTCCACACAAACATTTGCAGCTTATGAAGACATTAGGATCAACTTCAATTGACCCTAAGTCAAATGGAGGAATTTGATGTAATAATCTTTTCCTACTCGCGTGCGTTAAATTAATTTTACCGCACTCATTTGCGTGCCGTAGGGAGTACTTTACTGCACTCAGTGCTGTAAAAATTCATCACCGCATTCAGTGCTGTAAAACTTCTTTACCGCACTCTTTCAATAATACGTTTGTAATTGTTTATATTCTATATTGTACCTGGTCCTGGAATTTTTGTGGAATCAATAGTGCCGACTGCTGCATTCGTTGCTTCGAATATTTCTTTATCAAAGATCTCCATCTCTCAAGAATTTATTTTATAACAAAAATGGAAAATTTGAACCTCACGAATCTATCTGAACTTTCTACGTGGTATCTATAGACGCGAATTATAATATTGATTTATTGCTATGGAAAAAACATAAAGCAACGCAGCAGATTTTGGTAAATGCCAAGACTTGACGTCTAACCAAGTTCTTGTCATAATAATTTTGACATAGAAATTATTAGTCAGCCACCAGTTGCAATTTATTTTTACCTTGATTTCAAATTCCTTTTTTTCTCAGTGCGGTGAAGATTCTTTACCGCACTGTTTTAAAATTTAAAAAAAAAACGTGCAATTAATGTATTTGCCTCCGCGTAATGCATAAAATATAAATATTTATTGTTTTTAACAATCAATGTTTCCAACTTTTTATGCATTTTTTCTTCTAATTAGATTTTTATTCCAAAAATGATGTGCTCCAAAGGAAAAATTTTGTACCTTACACGTGCGAAAAGTAACATTACCGTACTCGACGGCTTGCCGGAACTCTGCTTCGCGTCGTTTGTGCAACTGCCGTCGCGTGCGGTGAAGGACCACTTTCCGCACTTGTTAGGTGAAATAGAACAGAAACTAGAATCTTACAAAATCCAGCATTTTTTAATATAGACAACTAGCGGATACCCGGCCTGTGCTACTACGCTAAAACAATAAGTACATTTTGTTTATTTGTTGAAAAAAACAAATTTTTAAAGACGGGGGTAGTCCTGACAACCTGCCCACCTCTCCATCTGTCACATTTGACAGTTGATATCTGTCAATCTTTTTCAACGTCTTATGGCGTCTCTGATTCTGAACCCCGGGCAGGCATATGACGCCCTTTTGTCATATTTTGACAGCTGACATCTGTCAAAAATTACATTTGATAGCTGTTGAGTATTCCAAATTGTATTATCACCTGTGTATGCAAAATTTCAGCAAAATCCGTTGCTAAGAAATGGTTCAAAAATCTGCACCTGTCACATTTGACAGTTGACACCTGTCATTAGTGGTCTAAAATGTATTATCACCCGAACTTGAAGTGTATGCAAAATTTCAGCAAAATCCGTTGCGAAGAAATGGTTCAAAAATGTGCACCTGTCACAATTTGACAGTTGACATCTGTCATGAGTGATCTAAAACCTTCTTCTCATTATTGCCTTTCATATTAGACTGATGTGGGGCACATCGGTCGGATGGTTTTAAAGTCTATAACGGACATAGGTAGACAGACAGACAGAAACATTTTTTGTGTTTTATACAGGGTGTCCCACAATCAGCGTTACAGGCCATAACTTTCTTATTTTTAGAAATAAAAATTTGAAGAAAAAAAATGACATATGGTTAGTTAAGCTCTCTTCAAAAATATAAAAAAATCTTCCCCTGACAAAATCATCCCCTATTTACAACCCTTTACTTTATTTTTTCAAATGGCACCCCTAATTTTATTTTTTATTTTTGAGAAGTTCATGAAATTGCAAATTCAATGATATATGAAAAGTTTGTTTTTCCATGTTTCCTTAGAAAAAAAATTCAAAAATGAAAATAATAATAATGGGGTTCTATTTAGAAAAAAAGGCAAGAGTTGTTTTTAGGGGATGAGTTTGTTAGGGAAGATTTTTTTAATATTCTTGAAAAGGGGTTAATTTGCACCCAATTAATTTTTTTTGTCATATTTTTATTTTTGTAGACAAAAATGTGATTGCCTATATAAGACTAAGGGTGGGACACCCATTTTTTTTCCCCCAAGAGACATGGAAAAACAAACTTTATATACGCCATACAAATTTCTAATTTCATAAGCTTCTCAAAAATAACAAAAAATAATAGGGGTGCCATTTGAAAAAAAAAAGTCACGGGTTGTAAATAGGGGATGATTTTTTCAGGGGATGATTTTTTTATATTTTTGAAGAGAGCTGAATTAGCCGTTAATAATTTTTTTGTTTCAAAAACGCTGATTGTGGGACACCCTGTATATATATATATATATA
>OU892277.1:64972845-65153936 GCA_917834065.1 Ceutorhynchus assimilis
CTTTCAAATATCTTTTTAAGATTTGCAATATGTTCTTGAAGAGAAGTGGAAAATATAATAATATCATCCATGTAAACTAGACATATTTTTTTTTGTAAACCTATTAATGCGTTGTCCATAACCCTTTGAAATGTGGCAGGGGCATTTTTTAAACCAAAGGGCATACGGTTAAATTCGTAATGTCCATTTTCTACATTGGAAGCTGTTTTGCTTATTGAGTTTGGATGCATTTCACAGGGGATGACCAGGGACTACATGATGGTCGAATAATGTTATCTTCTAACATTTTCTGGATTTGTTTATTCACTTCTTGTTTATGAATATGTGTGTATCTATACGTCTTTGTGTGAACTGGGATTTCGTCTTTGGTCTTAACTTCGTGTTTAACTTGATTTGTGAATGATTATTTATCATTGGGTTTGTGAAAGACTCTAGGAAACGAATTTACAAGTTTTTGTAAAGCTTTTACTTCTTCTGAGTTTAAATGATCAGTTCTTAAAAGGTTTAAGGACGTTTTTTTATAAGGTTTGTCTTTATAATCATTAGTGTTTTGGGTAATTATCTGTTCTACGTTAAACAATTGGTAATTCTCTTCTTCAAAAGGATCACATATTTGTTGAATATCATCAATATTACAATCTAATGTGAGGATTTTGTCTTTTAAATTATAAACATCAAGTGGTATTTTACCATTTTTAATTGTATTAATAGTTGATGGAATATAATAATTTTCATCTTCTACAATGTCAGTTATTATTGTAGTTCCGTCTGGAATTCTTGTGAGAAATTCACATTTTTGAACTGTGTTAGGGGAAATTTCGATAGTTTGATTTTCAAAGTCACTTCTAAATTGAAATGGTATACATGTTTGATCATTTACAAGACACATATTTTCAAAATCGATATTAAGTTTGTTATCATATAGAGCTTTGATTCCTATAATTCCTTTGAAATAATCATGAAATGAATACATGAGCATTTCTACTTCATTTATGTCATATTTTTGTAAAATTGGAATTTTAAGTTTTCCTTTAATGTGGAAAGTTTAGATTTTGTATTAGTTATGTACTGATTAAAGTATTTTTCAGCTATGGAAGGTCTTATTAGTGAGCCATGACTTCCGGAATCAATTAATAATTTACATGGTGGAAATTAAATTTCTATAAAAGGTAATTGATTAATTTGGAATTCATTTGAAGTTAATGCTGATCCGAGGCGGACGTGACATAAGGAAATTTCCTGCGTCATTGATTAATTTTGATTTAATCGCTGTTATAACATATTCTTTCTGTGCATTTTCGCCAGTATAATATGTAGTATAAAATTCTTCGATATTACTGATAAAATATTCTAAGTATTGTTTTTCGCCACCAAAAGGCTTAAGTAATTGTACAATAGATTTCAAATTATCACCCATGGTTCTTGGTTGATGATTATCATTTCTTAACGAATTATTAATACTTGGATTATATAAATGAGTTAGGTTAAATTGGGTTAAGAGGCTCTGTGTTTCCTCTTCATAATCTGACATGTATTTTTTGAATTATATGCTTATTCATAGATAGTAAAATAAAAAATACTTTCCCAAAAATTTATTATTTTTTTCTGAAAATTAAAAAATTGGAAAAAATTATTTATAATAGAACATTAAGAATAGTTTTTCAAAAAAATCTATTATTATTATTAATATTTTTTTGAAAATTGAAAATAAAAAAAAATCAAAAATTCCAAAAAAATTCAAAAATTCAAAATTAGGTATTAGATATTCATAATTTATGAAAATAAATCAAAATTAATATATTTTTCCTAAATTCAAAATTTAAAATGAACTAAGTATTCAGTTATCAATTATATTTTTAAAATGAATTATTCATTTAGTCGTCAATTATATCTTTAAAATGAATTACTTAGTTATCAATTATATTTTTCTTTTAAATTACGTATTTATTTAATCGGTAATTATATTTTTTTAAAATTAAATTCTTCTTTATAAAATTATTGATTTATTCTAACTTTCACTTTCTTAATATCAAAAAAATCGAAAAAATTCAAAAAAAAACAGAAATTTAAATTTTTTCTTTAAAAATTTAAAATTGAAGCCTCTGAATCAATTATTCAGTTATTTGAATGTTAAAGTTTGAAAAATAAAAAATTGGAAATTTAATTTTTTTCTCAAAAAAATCAAAAAATTAAAGGTTTCAATTTATTTTTCAGTTTCTTGAAAATAAAAATTAAAAATTGGAAATTTAATTTTTTCTCAAAAAAATCAAAAATTATAGTCTTAAATTTATTATTCAGTCTCTTAGGATACTTTCTTAAAATTATTCTATTTGTATTTGGTCTCAATGCCAAAACAAATTGAAATTGAACAATTTTTTATGATAGAAAAACTCAAAAAAAAAGAAATTTTTCAAAAGAACTTAATTATGAAACACCAATTACAAAATACAATTTATAGGAAAAGGGATTACTTACAAGGCACGATGCTTAGTAACTGTAACACTTTAACTTTGAACGTTGGATCTTGTTGCTTCTTTTCTTCAGTAAATTTTTTCAAAAAGTGGAACGAATTGGATTAAACTTTTTCGAAAATTCAATCTCAGGACTCTATAGCACTCTGAAGAACATCTGCACTGAACTGCGCCGATCTTATTTTCGATTCAGGAACTTGTATTTTTAAAAAACATTTATTTTATTAATTAAAATACAATAGTGACAAACGAAAAATATGTGGATCAAATTGCTACAGGAAGTGCCTGAAAACAAATGAACGCTCCTTACGGGAAAGCGCTGGCTTAAATAAGAAATAATTGCTGATCCAAGCATTAACGTTTGCGGATAATGGTACTACCAGTGCAGTACCGCTGATTGAGCCGTTTTATATATTTATTAGTATTGACATAGGCGTACGCTTATAATTATTATCATAGGAGAGGAGAATTATTAGTATAAAGATAACATTGGGTCTTACAATATAACTAGCTCAAGATTTGGATGAAAGCATCAAACATATTTAGGAAATATTGTCAAGCCAAAGAATAATAATATTATAATTCGAAAGTTCATTAAGTCGAAAGATTATCCTGTCGTACAGGAAACTAAATTAGAACAATACGACATGACAATGAACTTTCGAATTATAATAATATTAATATTATAATGGGTGTTATTTTTTGGCTTGACAATATTACTTAGCGGGGATGGAGACAACAACAAGGATGTGTTCAGTAATTATGACTTGCGAGGTAATAAAGTTTATAAATTGACTCAATTTGGACGCAAATTGCTGGTTCCAAAAAACTGCCGCTGGCAAATTGTCAAAGCCAACCATGACGACATTGGTCATTTTGGTTTTGACAAAACTATAGCTAGAATACAAAAGTTCTATTGGTTCAAAAAAACGAATAGGCTTACAAAGAAATATATTAATTCATGCGTTCAAACTGTCTTTATCACAAACACTAGAGTGGTAAAAAACCGGGATATCTCCACTCTATTTCCAAGTATACGAGACCTCACCATAAGCTTCACCTAGACGACCTATGTCCTTTTGTAGAAAGCAACAAGGGAAACAAATACTTGTTAGAGGTGGTTGACGGATTTTCAAAATATACCTATTGCATGCCATAGTTTCTGATACATATGTTCAAAACACATAATTGAAAAATGGGAAGAAATTTTTTCGATTCTTGGTAATCCTAGACGCATAATTACCGATGCGGTTACAACCTTTTTCCTCAAAAGAGTTCAAACAATATTGTGATAGGAAAGGTATTAAGCTGTTCACAACATCTTCGGATTTCCGCAAGGCAATGACCAAGTAGAACGTATGAACAAGACCATACTGGATGCTCTTTCTACATCAAGTGCGGACACAGAGAAAAATAAATCGGACAGTCAAGTGCAACAAATTCAACAGGGAATAAATAGCACGGAACACCGGGTTACTCAACACTCCCCCGCCGAGCTCTTACTCGGCTATCCACAAAACAGACACCGATCTACATTATATATCCGATGAGGATATTGTAGACGTTACGAAGATCCGCAAGCAAGCAGCTCAAAATCTAGAAAAGAACAGGATCAAACAAAACTTGAACTTTAACGTACACTGTTCTCCACCAAAATTTTACTCAGTAGGCGATGTGGTACTCACAAAATAACAAGCTTTCAGGCGAATAATGAAAGTAAAAAACTACTCCCAAAATTTAGAGCACCTTTCAAAGGTATAGAGGTTTTACCTAATGACCGCTTTCGGGTAAAAGAGGACATCCATTCGGAACGATCAAGCAGACCTTATACCGCTATTGTGGGGTTGGAGCAAATGAAACCGTTTACTCTACAGAGTCAATAATTCATAAGGTATGCAAAACAGCTAGCAGCTCTCTTAGGCAACACAGTAACCCTCTTAGGCACAAAAATAGCCCTCTTAAGCAAAATAGTAGCCCTCTTAGGTAAAATAGTAGTCCTCTCAGGCAAAACAGTAACCCTCTTAGGCAAAATAGTAACCCTCTCAGGCAAGACACTACCCCTCTTAGGCAAAATAGTAGCCTTTTCAGGCAAAACAGTAACCCTCCTAGGCAAAATAGTAGCCCTCTCAGGCAAGACAGTAACCCTCTTAGGCAAAATAGTAGCCCTCTTAGGCAAAATAGTAGCCCTCTTAGGCAAAATAGTAGCCCTCGTAGGCAAAACAGCACCCCTTTTAGGGAATATAAAAATATATATTTTCTTTTAGGCAATGTAGTTCCGCTACTACGTTTTGTGTCTTTCGAGGACGAAAGAAACTCAGTATGGCCGTGCAGTCCGGCCCAGGTATCGATATAGGATTTCGAACCGATCAGTGATTATTCAACACATTTATTTGTCATCGGACAAAAACACTTTTTATATGAAAATAGTATAAACATCCTGGTGGATGTTTCTTTGAACAGATAGAATATGAATCTCGTATTGTTAACATCTATGTGCTTGTTATTACTAAATATTTAATCGTTTTGTTATAAAATAGAGTTTGTTCGAGACTTCATTGTTTTATTTCTGTGCCATTTGGCCACAGACGACAATAAGAACACCAGAGCTCAGCAATTTAGAAATAATTATCGTTAAGGATATTTTAAGACTCAATTTCAAACCCAATGCTCCCGCAATGATGGAGAACTGAACACACAAAGAAACAATTTTTGGATTATACAAAAAAAAAATCAAGTCCCAAAAAGACAACGAAAGAAGTGAAACAAAACAATTTCATCAAAACACACAGGAAAGTCTTGAGTATGTGTTGTACTTACCATTTGCTGTCCGTGAAAAAAATGCAAAGGACTGGTATGACTATTGCTTGAAAAAAAAAGAAAAAAAAAAGAAAAAAAAAAAGGTGCTAGTATTTATAAAGGCAGTAAGCTTATAATTATGGGTAAGTCTTTGAACACTTCAATAATAATAATTGCTCTTGAACTCACCTGTTATTGGAAATTTAAAAACACTGTTATTCAAGCACATAGTGACAATTAAATAAAAATAAAAATTATCAATTGTGGCATGAACGTTTGGGCCACATCGGTGAGGTTTAAATTCTTTGAATTATTGAAAAAAAAAAATAAAAAAAAATTAAAAAAAAAAAAAAAAAAAACAGAGATCGAGAACTTAGGGCAAATCGATCAGGTTATACAATGAGTATTTATGTGAAGCGTGCATAAGTGGTGAACAAGCACGACTTCCATTTCAAATTTTTTTTACTGTTTGTGGATAAATTTACTCACTATTGTGTTACATATTTGATGAGTCATAAGTCAGATGTATTTTGTATGTTTCAAGATTTAGTTGCTGAAAGTGGGGCACATTTTAATTTACAGATTTTCAATGTATTCTGTGATAATGGAGGTGCATATCTTACTACTGAAATGAAACATTTTTGATATGCAACAAGCTAAGTCATCATTTGAAAATTCTAGGTACCCCACAATTCCTTATGAGAGGTACATGATGGGCTTTTATCTCAACGAATCCAACAACTTTGAACAATTTTTGCCCTTAAAATCTTGCTTTTTTTCGGGTTTTTTTAAACCCTTTAAGAATTTTTGATATTTCATAATCAATTCCTTTTCTCTTGTTTGAAGTGGAAGGATTTTAGTCTAAGTGCCCGTTTTGTCCAGTCTTACATACAATTATATGTTCGTCAAATAACGAACCTTTGTACTGTAACTCATCTACGCATCCCCTCATTTTGGAGAATGTGTCCCATTTTAAATTCTAACCTAAGTTCTCCTCAAGAGGCTCAATATCTGTATGTCTAATTTTTGACGAAACCGACCCTGAAGATGACCCGTAGTTAGGTCGAAAGCGCTCGGTAAAAACTCCAATAAAATTCTACACCATTACAACCTTTGTCTTTCTTTTTCTCCGATTTACACTGGTGTACATCCACAACCCCCCTCTTTGCAAATTTGTTTTTGTCGTCCAAGCCTTTTAATCTACATAAAGCTGATTCCTCTGACTGTTTGCCAAGAACAGTAGATAATCAAAAGCTTGAAAAAGTAAATGCAGAACACTTATGGTCATAAAGCTGATACCTCTGACTGTTTGTCAAGATCAGTACTTACTCATAAGCTTGAAAAAGTAAATGCAGATCACTTATGTTCATAAAGCTGATTCTTCTGACTGTTTGTCAAGATCAGTAGTTAATAATAAGGTTGAAAAAGTGAATGTAAAAGACTTTGATGGTAAAAGCTGATTCCTCTGACTGTTTGTCAAGATCAGTAGCTACTTATGAGCTTGGAAAGTAGATGTAGAACTTTTTCAGTCATAAAGCTGTTTCCTCTAACTGTTTGTCAATATCAGTGGTTGTGAGTTAATGGCAATTTTGAAAAAGTGAATATAGAACACCTTGATGAAAAAGCTGTTTCCTCTAACTCCTACATAACAAAATTGCATCCTTAGAATGTAATGGGAATGTTCTTTTTTAGGAGGAATGTGCCTAGAATGTTCGCCAAAACCATTGCGAATGTCCTGAGAATGTTCTGAGAAAATATTGTAGAAATACTGTTTGCAATACCCAAGAACTTCCTGGGAAATCCATTAGGATATTCCTAGAATATACCTATGAGATTCTCAGTACATCCTGAAAAGAATATTCCTGTTTGATTCTAAAAATATGCTTGAAATGTATATTCTCACATTCAAAGAATGTTTCTATGACATTATAGTTATGTTCTCAAAAGAATATTATACCAAAATGCTTGAAATATTCTTAGAATATATCATTCTCAATATGCATCCTAGACATAACATTCATTTTTGATTCTAGGGATATACTTGGAATGTTAATTTTCGCTTCCAAATAATGCTCCTTTCAGTCCTTTTATATTAAAGGCAGTGAAAGAGTAGTTGGAAAACTTCTCTGGAAAACACAAGTGTTTAACCAAAGCTCCGGTTTCGAGCTTGTTATGCTCTTGTCGCGGTAAGCACGCCAACTGAGAGAAACATGTTCCAAGGTGATTCAAACGCTAGGCAAGATGTAGATCTTTAATAGCGCGTGGCTCCCTCTCTTGTAAGTTCTACAAAGCAAAAGAAAAAGAATATACCTATAATATTCTTAGTAGATTCTAGATAGAGCAATATTGTTTAATTGTTCAATTAAGATTTTTGAGTAGGTACTTTAGATAATTAGGTGAACAATATGAAAATATTCTTATCATGGTTACCTACCTGCATAAACTTCTTAGCGCAACTTGGTAGGTATATTCTTAATACCTGATAGAGATATAGCCGAAAGAACATTTTTTAGGGTATATTATAATAATGTTCGTATGACAATATTCAAATAATGTTATATAAAGTAGGTTCTTAGCTTAGCACAATCTTTCAGGTGCATAGAAGCAACATTCCTAGTACATAAATAGAACGTTCAAAAATGAATATTTCAATCGAAACAATCTTAGAATATTCATTGAACATTCCTAAAAGAACATACCAAAAAGCACTTTGAGATAATATTCTGAGAATATGAATGTTCTTTCACTGTTATGTGGGCTGTTTGTCAATATGAGTAGTAGTTAATAGTAAGTTTGAAAAAGTGAAAGTATAACACCTTGGTAATGAAACCGATTCCTCTGAAAGTTTGTCAAGATCGGTAGTTAGGAAATCTGGTATAGCTAAATCAGATGAGCAACAATCCAGAAAAGTAGTTAACTGTTAACTTATCAACCTAATAACGAGTATAGTAAATCTGTAGTTAAAACAGATCTGCCAAATGATATTCATTCATTATTGGTAAATGAAACGTGGTCGTCAGTATCAAGACCCGAAAATGAAAATATAGTGGATCGTAAATGGATATTTTCGATTGAAAATGATGAAATTGGAAAACCATTTAGACACACTCGCTTAGTTGCTCGTGGTTTTAGTCAAGAATACTTGGTAGATTATAATGAAACTTTTGCACAGGCGGCGAGATTCGTAAGTTTCGGGTTTAAAATTACCTTTTTAATCAGTTTAACCTTTTAGTACATCATATGGATGTAAAAACAGCTTTCCCGGATGGAACATTGAAGGAAGCCATTTTTATGAGGGTTCCTGAAGGCTGAAGGGTGGCTGGCTCAAGGTGTGACAAGTAAACCTAACCAAGTTTATAAGGCTTTGTATCTATGGACTAAAACAAACTACTAGATGTTGGTTTGAAATAATAGAAAAGGTTCTTGAAGAAAATGGGTTTGAAAATTCATCAGTTAACCACTGTATATATATCTTAAACAAAGGTGCAATATGTAAAAATATTTATGTAGTTCTTTATGTAGATGGTATTTGCCACTGCAGATAATAATACATTGAATAGTTTCAAAAGGTATTTGTTAAATAACTGTTCTATGGTTTATTTGAAAGACAGTAAACTATTTTTCGGTATTAAAATAAAAAGGTAATCAAAATAAAATAATTACTCTTGATCAATTTTCACATACGTATGTACCTATATAAAAACTATTTTACATAAATTTGATATGCATGATAGCCCTTGCCGGAATCTAATCGTCTGTTTAATGTATATTATGTTATGTATATCAAGCCTGATTTAAGTACCACTGTTAATATTTTGAGCAGGTATTAAAACAAGAATAATAAAGAGTTTTGGCAATATTTGAGAAGGGTCCTTGTATATCTTGTGGGTAAAATCAATGTAAAGTTGACACAATATTTTAGATGTGAATATATCAATTTCTTGAGTGATTATATTGATCCTGACTAGGGGGGTGGAGATGATATAAACAATATAAAAATCACAACAGGATATTTATTTAAACTGTTCGAAAATTGTGTGATATGTTGGAATACAAAAAGGCAGTTGTCAGGAGCGGCATCATCTACTGAAGCCGAATATATGGCTTTTTTTTTGAAGATGTCATAGAGGCTCTTTGGTTAAAGTCATTAGCAGAAAATATACATAAATATCAATATCAGAGCCAATTTTGACCTAGGAGGACAACAATGGTTGCATAAGTTTGCAAATAATCCAACAAATCATAAAAGATCGAATCATATTGATACAAACTTCCATTTTTCAATGAACAGATAGAGAAAGGTGTAATTAATATAAAATATTTGTTCACAGAGAAACAACTAGCAGACATATTTACCAAGCCATTGATGCAAGTGAAATTTGAAGAATGGAATTAGGCTTATTAAATAAGTTAAATGGTTTGATTAGGTTTTTCTGGATTTTTCCTAATCCCGAGCAGCAAATGCTGGGCCGTTATTGTAATTTTCCCCAGAAAAGACACACATAAGGAATGCAGGCCTATTTATGTTTTACTAGGTTTAAGTTGTATTACCTACTTTTAGTCTGGTTAATCAAATTTTTGAGGTGGCGTGTTGGATAAACTGATATTCATATCAGTGAACCAAAAATTGATAAATTAAACTTTGATTATAAGATAAGCCTATACTTTGCTAATTTATATTGCAGCTATGGATGACTGAATGTGTTTATAATAGTTTTTATATGTAAGATAAACAGACGAGGAATTGTTTACTTAAGAAAGTGTTTGTAATTCTTTGAGATGTTGAGTCAGTTCCTATAATTAGTTCTATGAGTTCACACGCTCTGCTTTTCACGTTGTGTTCGATATAATAAATATACTGAGAATCGATATTTAACAAGTTCTTTTATTTCTTAGTCCATTTCCAAATACGGCTTTACCGATTTTTATGGAACTTTATATGTATATTCGGTAGGTCTGAGAATCGGTCGTAATCTATTTTTTAAACCCCTAAGTTATAGGGGTGTTCCACCCCAAAAATTTTTAATTTATTTTGCTTCTCACCACTACATAGCCTAACTTCTTTTTGTTTGCGCATTCAACCGACGTAACAGTATTATCTTATAGCATTTTCGGCTTTACCGCTCCCAGATCGCTCCCTATTTGGGCGGTGACGTCACAGATCTCTGCGGAAGTGCTCCGAAAGCGATTATGATCAAAGCGAGGAGCGAGGGCACCCTATTTGAAATCAATAGCCGAACGTACTTTATTGTTTTGACCCAACTCTTTGATCTATCGAATTTGACGGTCGACGGAGCAAGAAAAAGCGCTCCGTGCGAGATTTGAGCGTTTATTGCTCAAGTCGAACACGTGAATCTCGCCGAGAGCAACGCTCCGTTTTAAAGCCGAACATGTGAATCCGTTTCGGAACGCTTTTTAATCAATCGGGAGCAGTTTTGAGACAAAAGTCGAAAGCGCTATTATTATATTATATATCTTCTATCATCAGATTGCGCGGTCCTTAACTTTCATTACATACCATTCCTTATATGACACCATCTATGATACATGATAGAAAAATTCATTTAGTTTTCGACCTCGAAAAGGGTGAGTACAAATTGTGAATATTGTGATAGGTTATGTTTATGTTATTTTATTATGCAATCCAAATCACGTGATTCAATATGGCAGTGCACTGCAGGCCGGCATTATTTTGTTTACATTTGATCCTGTGTTAATTGTGTGAATTTTCATATGAATTTTTGAATCGGTGGTTATTGACGATTCAGACGATTTTTTTTTGTTTTCTCTACATTCTTTGGACATTCCTGTGCCTGAGTTTATTTATTTGGTGGTTCACTTTACAAGAATAATGCCCACAAGGTAGGTACCTAAAAAGGGATGATGCTTCAAGTTGATTTAGGTGATTTCTGATCCAGAGGGTAAACATCAATTTTCTTCAACCAAGGCCAAAGTCACCATCGAAAAAAAACTGAATTTAATTCAGCTACTAGATACGTTAACGCAACATTTAATAATTCTGATTTCTGAGGCGGTAAGAAGTTCGCCGGGTCAGCTAGTATATACGTATATATATTCTTTTTTGGTTGGCCTTATACTTACGGTCCCGAAACTCCGACTCCGACTCCGAAAGGAGTACTTTATTCGGCTTTTCAGCGTTGACAAGCCGAAGGGTGGGGAAAGCGAAATTCCAGTATATTCTGGCTCTGTCATTCTCCACTACGAACGGAACATCAGAGGGGACATATGGCAGCACTGGAGTGTCTTCAACACCGTACGAGTGCCTTAGGTGGTAATACAGCACCCGCAACGCCGCGTTATATCGATGGATATACGCCGAGACCGCATACCGTCCGCAAGCAGATAGCAAATGATATAAGGCCTCCGGCGCCCTACGGCAGGCCCTACACCTTGTGTCAGGAACCTGTATACCCATCACGCGACTTCGGTGTTCCAAAGTGTTGATGACTCCATCTTGGAAAGCAATGATTAACCCCTCAGTTTCTGACTTTAATGCACCAGAACTTAAGAATGCATAGCTTAGCTTTTTGGAAGAGCCAGTGTTTTTAATGGTTTTGATTAAAACACTGTGCAATGGATTATCCATGTGTAGATGTATTAAATAGTCTGCAGAGGTTCTTTAAGGTGGTTTCAAGTCTATGGCTGGTCAACACTGAAATACAGTCTTCCTGCCGCTGACTCTTGTCGAAAACTATTTGGAGCTCATCCACTGCCACGAGGGGATCCTCGTCTCTGATTACTGCGCACGCGGCACTTAGGACCAACCGTCTATGTAGACACTCCAAACTCAAGAGTCCACGGCCTCCCTGATAACGTGGGTAGTAAAGCCGTTGGACAGACGACTTAGGATGATGGCTTCGGCATCGCGTCATCATCTTGCGAGTTTTCACGTCCATCTCACGCAACTCATCCATATTTCACTTTATCACTCTAAAGGAGTAAGTGAGTAGTGGGACGGCAAGCATATTTGTAGCAGCGACTTTGTTCTTTCCAGATAGTTCTGAATACTATATCTGTCTCAATCACTGCTGATACTTGGCGCTAAGGGAATCTCCCTGAAACACTCCCCGCCGGAATGATACCAATTCAGTCGACACCTTTGTGGTCCCCTTACCTTTAGTAAATCGGGTCTTCCAAAGTGGCATCATCTCTGTGCACCTCGCTACGGGATCTGGCACGGCAAGGCTTCTCAAAAGGTGGATAATAAGTTCATGAGAAGTTGTATCAAAGGCCTTGCGGTAGTCATCAAAAGGCTTCGCTTGTACTGGAAGGAGTCCTGTGTGACACAACGGTCTATTAATAGGTTCTTCTTGCAGCCGGCTACATCCTTCTTTGACCCTCGCTGCTCGTATACTCCACTAAACACGGGACCCATGGCTTGGAGAATCCGTTTGTACCGGGTGTCCAAATAAGAAAGGACGCCGGCTATATCTCAGGAACTATTAATCCTAGAGCCATGAAAAATTGCTGGAAATAGTTTTCAAGTTTGTAAGTTGACCGCTATGGGGCGCAATGAACACTCGAAAACATAATACTGTGATTATCTCTAGAAAAGACCTACTAAAGGTATCCTAAAAATATGATTATTGAAATCTTGATGAGATCACGACAAAATTTTGTTAGGGATTTTTTGCTCTGACTCTTCAAATAAGAATGGGGGAAGGTTCAAACTTGTTAGGAACAAAAGTCATGACACTTTTCTGTTTTTCAACCGATTTCAATGCGTCGGGTGTCATTTGGAAGAGTTTTTTCTGTTCAATAAAATGCATAACAAAAGTAACAAAATTTAATTATTTTATTGCCGCTAGGGACCGCTGTGTCTAAAAGTCGACAATTTTCCATTGTTTCTTGGAAATTTCAAATATAATAAGGCTTTTTCTCCAATTTAGATAAAAAGAGGATAGAAAAATGAGGAAAAAGGTGAAACCGCTAGTCTGAATCTTTTTCCTAGCCCAAAATATAAATAAACAAATATTTTAAATACCAAAATTTTCAGGAAAAATCGTCTGCGCGTGTTCCATTGGTTAAAGTGATCTTAGTCGGCCATGTATTTCTGACATTTTTTCTATGTATCAAAGTCAAATACAAATCAAAAAGTTAACAAAACGCACTTTGCACTAAGACTTACTTATGTGGCATTTATGGACACTTCGAACATCTGGAAAGGCATTAGCCAATTTATTTATTTTACATATTTTTTATTTTAGTCCCAATTTTGTGTTTTTGATTCTGTTTGTAGTTTTTTGGTGGCATATAAAATTAAGGGCTATAATTATACCTTTAGTTCAATTCAATTTCAATTCTTGATATCGTGGACTGGTAACTATTTTTAGCAACACAATTAGTTCTTCTTCTTTTTACTAATTTTATAGTGCCGTAAGAAAAAGGGATTTTTTTGTTTTATCCCGATAAGGAAGGCAAGAAGGTTTTTCCTGGAAATTTTGTTATTTAAAATATTTGTTTATTTATATTTTCGGCTAGGATTGCGATTTTCACCTTTTTCCTTATTTTTTTATCCTCTTTTTATCTAAATTAAAAAAAAGCATCATTATATTTGAAATTTCTGAGAAAAAATGGAAATCTGTCGACTTTTAGACACAGCGCCCCCTAGCGGCAACAAAATAAATTTATTTTGTTATTTTTGATATGCATTTCATTGAACAGAAAAAACTCTTCCAAATGACACGTGAATTATTGGCATCGGTTTAAAAAAAAAAAAAAAAAAAAAAAAAAAAAATACATGACTCTTGTTCCTAACAAGTTTGAACCTTCCCTCACCTCTTATTTGATGAGTTAGGGAAACAAATCCTCAACAAAATTTTTCCGTTATTTCATCAAGATTTCAATAATCATATTTTTAGGATACCTTTAGTGGGTCTTTTTTGGAGATAATCACAGTATTATGTTTTCGAGTGTTCGTTTTCTATTTCCAGCAATTTTTCATGGCCTATCTTATCAAAAAAAAATTGACTTGGACACCCGGTACAAGATTCGCGTGAAAATCTTGTAACAAGCGTTTAAACATGGTATCGGGCGATAGTTCTTTGGGTCGGACAAGTCTCTGTTCTTGGGGAGTAGGACTGTTCGCCCCTCATTAAACCAGGAAGTAATTGGCTGCCCCTCATTAACCCAGGAGTTAAAAATTCGGGCTAAGTCCTCATGAGTTGAAGAAAATCTTTTTCACTTTGCTCCGCAGCCAGTGGTACAATGACAGGAGAGTGTTTTGAGGACACTGTCGGGGGCCAAAGAAGCATCTGTTTTGATCATACATTCTTCATGGGGATGAGGTACCCACGATTTTTTCTTATCCATCCCGACCTCTCAGCTCGTTCCCCAACCATTGCTGTACCCAGTACCTGCAGATACACTGTAGGAATGTTGCATTCCAGCTTCTTTTGTGGGCGGCAAAGCGCACATGTGCTTTCCAGTCACCCACTAGAGTTACTCCAGGGCAGCTCTAGTTGCATTGCAAATTGAAAATTGATGAATTATTTCACGTTCTTATTTAACCAATTATTATAGTCGGCGTCCTTTCTTTTTTGGACACCCGGTCCAAGAGTCGAGTGAAAATCTTGTAGCAAGCGTTTAAACATGGTATCGGTCGATAGTTCTTTGGGTCAGACAAGTCTCTATTCTTGGGTAGTAGGACGGTTCGCCCCTCAATAAACCAGAAAGGAATTGGGCTGCCCCTCATTAACCCAGGAGTTAAAAATTCGGGCTAAGGCCTCATGAGTTGATGGAAATTTTTTACATTAATAGGTGTTAATTCCATATGGCCCAGGAGCAGCAAAGTTCTTAGCACCCATAAGAGCACCTCGAACTTCCTCCTTAGTTATTGGTGGGCAGAGTTGCTCAGGTTGTGGAGACCCCCTCCTCACGAAGGTTCCGAACTATGCCAGGGCTGGTGTGTCTGCGTTCAGCGGACGAGTTACATCGTACACACCCCTCCAGAAGGTTTTCACCCTCTCAGCGGTTGGAGGATTGTCAATAGTTCTCGGTGGCGCTTGAAATAGGCGACTGGGGTTTTCAAAAAACAATTTGTTTTCCAAAATTTCCTTCGCTCGCCGCATTCGATTTTGTTTGGATGTTTGCCAGTCACTAACATCCGTAACCTTTCGCAGCACTGCTGCTTGATGGTGTGCAACAGTGCTTCGTTCAGTGTTGTGGGGGGTGCGTCGCAGTTTGGCGGCTATGCGGTGCACTTTTGGTGTAAAAGGCCTGCCTGCCAATTTATATTCCACCGCAAACTCTATACGAGATGCGTGCTGCCTTGCTGAGAGGATTTTTGCTTCCATTTCCATCTTTTTCACTCGGCGTTTCGTCCTGTCAACGCAGGGGTCCCTGTAGGACCCCCTGGGCGACACGGAGCAAGCTGCCTCGTAGACGGCGCAATTAATGCGGCAGATGTCAGCTTCTTTTGTTAGAGCATTTAAGGTGGTCGCCCACTGAGGCGAAGCGTCGCGAAGCACGGCGAAGATGCGTTTAGCCGCTCGAGAAACTGTAATACAGTTAAATGGGAGCCCGCATAGAACCGGGCCCAACGTTCCAAGGGGCCCTCGCGAGATCGAAGATTAGACAAAAAAAAATTAGAACTTGAATGTTCAACATACATTTCCAAAACTCCCCCAAAAGCTGGCTTGACAAGACTATAAACCATCAGCCTATAACCATTGTCTATATTGAGAATAACTATGTTGCAATATTGAATAACAACATGGCGCAGTGAACCAACAGTTATCACTGTAATAAAAATAATAATTACAGTGACTCCTATACCACAGTGGCAACAATTGATGTCTCATTTTTGATTGGTTCTCTAATGGCCATTTGCACGGCTATCACTTAAGGGATATTTAATTTGAGTGGAGCTTTGAATGTGACTTTTGTTTCTACAAGAGTCGCATTCAAAGCTCCACTTGGATTAAATATCCCTTAAGTTATAGCGGTGCAAATGGCCGTAAATGCCGATATATTCATATGGAAAACGCCGCCATTTTGGGGCTTATCTCTTGCTAATTTTAAATATGAATATATATATATAGGATTCAAATAGACATCCATGATAACAAATTGAATACAACGTATTTGATGTACCTAATTATAGTCATTAGATACATTGTTTTCAGTTTTTTATGATGGATGTTCATTTAATGGCCGTTTGCACCGATCATTTCAAGGAAGTCTTAGCGATAAGTATTCCTGAAGCCCAGTTTCACAATTGGTGGTAACCTGCACTGGTTATCAAATTAAAGGCCAGTTTCTCAAACACGGTAACCCAACGGTAACTACAACACACTGGTAATCCACAATAGGTATATCTGTTTCATAATATGTGGTTTAGCCAAACCAAAATTATTGGCCAAGTTACAGAATATTTAACTCCAGACTTATTTTGCAAACTTGTGTTTAGCCCGCAACTATTAGTTTAATAACCACTGCAGGTTACCACCAATTGGGAAACTGGGCCTAATAGTTAAATAACCTGAACTTTGATCAATGGTTTTGTCTCAACGACTCAACGACACATTATGAAACCACATATATTGTGGGTTATCATTGGTTACCTACCAGTGTCTTGTCGTTAACGCTGTTTGTGAAACTGACCCTTAAAACTACATTTTTACATGGAGAAATGTCACTTTAAGAAATATTTATCGCAAACCTTAAAATGGTCGGTGCAAACGGCCATGAATCCTATATATTCATATTTAAAATTAGCAAGAGGTACCTAAGCCCCAAAATGGCGGCGGAACGTCTATTTTTGCCACTGTATGTAAAGGTTTATTTAGTCACTGTCACTGTAATATTAAATACAGGAAAGACCATATACATACCTATTATACTGACGTATATCGCGCCTTTCCTATTTACCTAATGAACGGATTTTTAAGCAAAGGAAGGGAAATAGAGGTATATGATCTCGCATAAGTCTAACTTTATCAAACAAAGTAGAACGAGGTCATGAACTGCGCATGCGTCAAATGCCTGATTCTTAGAGGCCGGCGGTTGAGATTTTGTAACATGCTTCTTGTGTGGTGTTGCCACGTCAAGCTGAGGATATAATGCGTCATTTTGACTTGCTGTGTTTTTCTGGTGGTTTCTTTATAAATTTTTTTCATGACAGGCAACCCTGCAATATCAGCTGCTTAAAATTGATGCTTATTGTTGGAATAATTTCACATTAACGCATGCGCATTAGAAAACAAAATTCTCCCTAGACATAGATGGCGTACTTTCATCTCATATTTTTTGCTTCACCAGCTTGAAACAACCCGCGATATATCTACGTCAGTATAATAGGTATGGGAAAGACGCACCTTCCTTTGACAGCATAATCGCCATAATCATCAATAGTTATAGGTTAGGTGATTCGTGCGTGAATCCCCGTGGAAGCGAAATTTATGTATTATTGAATGTTGATGTTAGTATGTAGGTATAATGACTGATGATGTTTTTTTTTTTTTCATTCCTTTCATTATCTTAAAAAATGTGGGCCCCAAAAAATAAATTAGCACCGGGCCCACCAGTGTCTTATTCCGCCTCTGACGCGCTGCTCCGCTTCGCCTCACTCTAGTGGGCGTCAAGGAGGAGACGAGAAGATCAAAATTATTAGAGCGTCGTCAACTTTCGTGCGTTCTCGGTACCTCTTGTCCTATTTTGCGTGTGTCCAGTTCATTTTTGAATGTAGTTCTTTTTTTTAATTAATATCATAAAATTTTCTTTTTGGTTGCTCTTTTTCCTCCACACTGGCAATCAAACTCATCACAAAAAGATCCTCGTCCGACGAAGAACTACTTATGTCGATTCAGAGGTTAGTACTGAAATAATAATCAAATACGTATATACAAAATACATTTTTGCGTGCCGGCTCTTCGCTTTGATCGAGGTCGCGCTAGTGTGCGAACATAGTAGTCCAAGCAAACTAATACAAAATGGCGGCGAATCGTGCATTAAATGATGGGGTTCCAATTTTTTCAAGAATGTGAAGGAGTCTCATAAAGTACCGTCAGGTGCGCCGAGGGGTAGAGGGGGGCGAACCAAAGGTCACTTTTTTCAGTTTTTGGCTTTTATCTCGGTGCGTCCCACAGAAAATTTAATACTTTGTTAAATTAGAGCTAATGAAATTTCCCTTCAAATGATGTATTTGTGTTTATACCTAAGTGTTACCGTTTTCCAGATATGAGCCGCCGAAAATGAAAATTTGTCAAAAAAAGTGGTAGCGGTTAAGGTATCTCGTAAATATTCTTTTTGTAACTTTTGTTCTTGATATTACAGTAGGAAAAAAAGTTGTAGACGATAAAAAATTTCTTCCAAAGCGTGTGGATATAATTTTGCTACTTTACCTGACCTAGCAAGTGGTTAGAGTGTTTGGAAGTTTAGGGATAAGTTTTAACATTTCGCTAGTAAAATGCTCGTTTTTCCCCAAACGTCAAAAAATACACTTTGTTAATACCTGTCTAGATGTTAAAAATTCAATTTCTATACTTGGCAGCCCTAGCGGTAGTAAAAGTACTTTTAGTGCCGCTGGTACTTTTACTGCCGCTCAACCATTCACTTAAACCCAAAAATAGGGCCTAAACTAGAATATGAAATGAAACCGTATCACTTTGTTTGATTGATCGCTGTCACCTTTAGTAATATATTTAATTTATTCAATTATACAAATATTCTTTCTCTTTCACGTTTGAGCTTGTTTGAAAAAAAAATTGCGTGTCGCATACGGAGTAGAAGCAATTTTTGTGCTTCAGCAATATTTGCAAGCCTCACTACGTTGACGTTCGGCTCGCAAACCTACTGCTTCAGCACAAAAAGTGAAGCTTCTACTCCTAATACAACAATATACTATAATAAAATTTCGTTTTGAAGCTCTATAATTCTCTCAATTAATTCGTATGCTGTTTAGTTAAATACGTAAAGTATACCTAGTATACCCTATATAAATTAGCTATTTGTGTAAAATCAAAGCTTATGAAATTTTCTTTTGAATTATGATATTGTAATTTTTTTTCTTCATATTACAGAAAGAAAATAAGTTGTAGACCGAAAAATTTTCTCCAAAAGCGTGTAGATATAATTTTCCAACTTTACCCGAATCCAGTAAGTGGTTAAAGTGTGTGGAAGTTTAGGGATAAGTTTGATTTAACATTTCGCTAGTAAAATGCTCGTTACTTAACTTTCGTTAGTTCTTAAAAGTTTAAACAACATGTATTTCTATTGAATTGTATATTATATTATTTTCAATCAATTCCATCTTCTTCTCAAGCTCTTCTTCAAAATGCCCCAAATCTTGTTGTACGGGCACGCTGTTTGTACATGGGCCATTATTCCAGCTCTCCTGCAACCACACCTTGTTCCGCAGCCAGTGGTACAACGACAGAAGAGTGTTTTGAGGACACTGTCGGGGCATTCCAGCTTTTTTTGTAGGCGGCCCACTAGAGCTACTCCAGGCAAAGCTCTAATTGCAAATTGAAAATTGATGAATTTTACGTTCTTATTTACCCAATTATTTGAAGTAATTCTAAGCGCTCTTTGACTGCTGAATTTAATTAAGTTGGACATTTTTTGTTGATGAACTGTAAACTTGTTCCACTTATTTAAACTTGTAGGCCCAGTACGCTGACGTACCACAAAATGTTAATAAAATGTCAACTATACGAATGCCGAATGTGTGGATGACTCCACGAATAACACCAAGACGAGCGCCCGTCTCCTTTGATTTGTGCACGCTACGCTCGTGGTCCAATTTAGTGCAAAAAACACGCTCACTTTGCAACTTGTTACATAAATAGCTAATTTATACAGGGTATACTAGGTATACTTGACGTATACAACTGAGCAGCATACAAAGTAATTATGTAAGAGTTATAGAGCTTCCGAATGAAACTTGATTAACGAGCATTTTACTAGCAAAATGTTGAAACTTATCCCTAAGCCTTCAAACACTCTAACGACTTACTGGGTCAGGTAAAGTGGCGGAATTATATCTACATGCTTCTGAAGGAAATTTTTTGGTCTACAACTTTTTTCTCACTGTAGTATCAAGAAAAAAAGTTACAAAAAGAATATCTACGAGATACCTCAAACGCTACCACTTCTTTTGATTAATTTTCATTTTCAGCGGCTCATATCTGGAAAACGGTAACACTTAGGTGTAAAAAAATTAATTACCTATCTTTAATTTTACAAATTATAAAATTTTCTGTGAGACGCACCATTCTCCAGATAGAAGCCAAAAACTGAAAAAAGTGACCTTTGGGTCGCCCCCCTCCACCCCGCGGCGCATGAAATCGACTGGACCTCATGAGACGTTGTTTAGGACATCATCCCCTACACATTACTGAAAAAATTGGAACCCCATCATTTAATGCGAGATCTAAACTTATTTTCCCTGGACTATAGCTATTTCAACTCTTCCCTTCGCCACGCTTCGCTTCGCGACGCTTCGCCTCAGTGGGCGAGCACCTTTAGCAGCCCTTCGTTCACTCTAGCTAGGTCTTGTGGTTTCGGGCGCTTAGTCTTGTGCAGCGCCCTACGCTCCCGGAGTCTCTCTTCTGGTGCTACGGGAAGCGCCTCTTTAGCTATATGTATCTGCGGTTCCTGTTTCTCAGGTACTGCCAGCTGTTTAGGCCTTCTAACATACCCCTTTCGACGAAGGTATTTTATTATAACAACTATTATTATATATATATTTTCTTTTATTCCTCAGTTTTTACTGGTGTTTTTTTTCCGAAATAAAGCGGGATTTACAAAATCAACGATTTAATCACGGGCTAGTACAGTCCGAACACAGGTGGATAGAATAGCCGATTTTTGCATCAGGGCTACCATTTGCCTACTTTTTCCAGGTTTGAAACCAGTCCGTTGCAGGTAAGAATCACGGGGATCACACATACGTTGGTGAGATTGTATATTGGTTTAATTTCCTGTCTTAGGTGTTGATATTTCGTCATCTTTCCGTTTCTAGCACCACGTATATTTTCATCAAGCGGAATAGTTATTAGGTCTGATGAAGTATACCCGCCACGCTGCTATGCTGTTCCAAGTATTGACGTGGGGCAAGATATGTGCAGCCTGACCATATATTCTGTATAGACTCAGCAGAGGCTTGAAACATTCTGCAGCCATCATCAGGTAAGTTTTGCTTTGCTATAATTTTAAGAAAATTTCTTGTAAGTGCCTCCTCCGTCTCCGCTCTCAAACACCCATCTGCACCGACAATGTTGGTCGGTTTCTGAGCCATACAAATTCGTCGAATACCGTGCATGCACCGCCTTTGCTTTCTATTCTTCTAGAATTTCGTGTACTTACTGGTCTCTTTTCCCGAGGTCTCTGAAAAAATATTTTATGGCTTAACGAAAATTGTTTATTTTATCTTTTTCGTTTATTGCTTTCATTGTATCGTCTAAGCCTGCAACCTAACGCTGCTAATTTTTGTTTAAGAGTATCCCTGAAACAACTGGAAACCGTGTTCTTGCCTAGAGTGGTCCTGTACTTTATAGGCCCTTAAGACAGCTGACATCAGGCGTTACGTTTTGTTTGATGGTGCGTTGGTATTGAGGTACATATGGATGATTCCTATATCTTTACAAAAAAGGGTTATTTTTGTTTCTAATCTTATTTTCCAGAGTCTTTTTTTTTGTCAGGTCTGGGTGTATGGGCTTTGTTCATAAGTCGGCAGTCCCGTGAAGTTGCATACAGTGGCTGTAAAAAAGTAGGTTGAGTGGCAGGTTTGTTTCAGTTTCGTGTTATCCGGTACTAGTCGGTTCAGCAATAAACTTATGCTGTGCACCATATTATATGGTCCTTTGGTTGTATTTGATCCGTCAGCCTAGTTCTGCCCTGAAATTTTATGTTTAATTCAGAGAATACGTTTCTAACTCGTTAATCTACGGCCTCTGGGGGTGTGGCTGGTAATAATACTTAGTCCTTCTGTGATATAATGTTTTTCTTTTTCCAAGCTTCGCCCTCTTGGATTTGCTGTTCGCTTCGTATTTCTTCTCTTAATTGCTCTATTTCAGCACGTGAGATGGCATTACGCCGAAGTACAGACCGCAGTTGATCCGATAGTTGCTGCGGTCCCGTCGCAAATTCTGGTCGATAAGTGTTCCATAATTCATGGAGTCGTGTTCGAAAGCCCCTACAATATTGCTGAAGATTTGTGGCCCGGAGGTTTGCGCGAATTAAATCTAAATCTCATCTTATCTGGTCCAATGCACACGTCTCTCACGGCGCTGTCGGGCGATGATGGGGTCACCTCTAGTGCGATACAAGTCATCTGCTCCATCTTCTTGGGCTTCACGTCCTATTCCGGTGCGTGACCCTGTGGTACGGATTCGCGTTGGGGGCCACTCGCTTCGCTTCACTCGGCTTAAAGCTGTGCAGTCCCGCTAGTAGGCGCAGCTTCGCCACCTGCCGCATCCGAGGCTTGTCTTCTGGTGGCCCCATCTCACTGTGAGGCGTTTGGGTAGGATGCTATCCATAGTTTACTAGAAATGAAATTTTGTTCAAAAAATTTTCCGTTGTTTTTCAAAGGTTTTTGACACTTTTTCGCCATTTTGTATTATTTTTATTTTGAATCTTCAGCTCGATTACTTATAGCAATTAGAAATAAGTTTTTATGTGTGTTTTGTGAAATCCTACAGTGAAATTTAATTATTGCTGAAATATTTTTTATTTTTGTTAAAAGTATGTACAGAGTGGGCCAAACAAGTTGTTTTCTTATAGGAACACACCTTATTTGAAGAGATAGAAAATTTTCAACCCCCACTTTCTGGAACTCAAATTTTATGAGACACTCACTGGTTCAAATGAAAATTGGCTTTCTGCAACCGTTTGGCCGCTAGAGGGCGCTTGTGAAAACAATGCTTCGTAACTTTTTTACTTTTAAAGATAATTAAAATCTGAAAAAAACATTTTCCATGCAACTTTTCATGCAGAATACGGAAATATCGAAAGTTTTATTCATGTTGTTCCGTTAAAGAGTAACTTATATAAAATTTCAATTGTCTTATGAAGCACGCTGTATAATTTCACATATTTGAGAAGAGCTTAAAATTACGTTCTCAACGATGTAGCACACATTATATTTTGCCTTAATGTTTATGGAAATATTTACGTTTTCATGGTTCCGAATTGACGCTGCGCATATACAATTGTCATAAATTAATTTTGTTGTTGGTATATAATCTAATAATGTTTTGAAATTGCATGAAAATTACCTTTTTATCTCACTAGAGGAGCGTTCTGGAAGCCGTATCTCGTCGTTTTTTTTTTTCAGCGTAGAACCAAATCAAACCTGGTAGGTTTTGTTAAGCATGTCACTGGGCATACGAAATCTAAAGTGCAGACATTTTCCTGCGGTCTCGAACTTTTTTATGACAAAAAAAGTAAAAAAAATATATTTTTAATAAAATGTGTTTTTTTTTTGTTTCCACCGTCATATCTTCGAAACCAATCAAGTTATCGAAGTAAATTTTTTTTTAAATTGAAGTACACATTTAAGCGCTTTTAATAGTGCCTTCGTTCCTCACGAAGTTTTCCCCCTTATTTTTTTAAAAATAGGAAAATCCAGGAATTGCAATTTCAGGTCTTACAATTTTCACCAATCGACAAACTTTTTTATTTTTGAAAATTTCTATATACATACAGCGAAGCAAATGATGCCAAAACATGACAAAAGTTTTTGAAATTATTAGTTTTCACCCAATATATATCGTTTGGCCACAGCGATTTTTTATTTGTGCGCTAAAATAATCTAACGCGAGCGAAACCCACCGCGAGACAGTATTATACCGCTTTTACTCAGAGATGGGAGAGTATAATACTCATAAGACCTTATGACCACTCATAAGACCTTATGACCACTCATAAGACCTTATGACCACTTAGGGTATCATATATTTTCAATTAAATTAAATAGAAGCGGAAATATGGATATAATACCTATTATTCCTTTAAAATATATTTATATTTTAACAAAATGTGGCCCTAACTTTCGACATTAAAAACATTCCTGTTCATCATTTTCCCCTTCTTTAAAATCTTTTTTCTACAAACGTGTTAAAAATGCAATTTTTAACACCCTCCCGTAGCATTAAAAATGTTACTTTATCGCACTAGTGCCATAAAGTCTTTATAGCACTAGTGTTAAAAATGAAACATCAAATTTTGAGAGCGAACGTCAAAAAAAGTTTGTATTTTTAGTTATTTACATTGATATTCATGGCGAAATTTGAACAACTGAGGTAGCCGGATTGGCTGCCTCATCTATATTTTTCAAGGGATCGATGCAACCCTCTTTTTCTTCTGTATTTTGTTGCATTTTTAGCAAAAAGCATTACTGACCACGAAAGACTTTCAAGAAACTGACAAGACATTTCATTACCTGTAAAACAAGGCGCTGGTTGTTTGGATTTTTTGACAAATGTCAAATCACATGTCAAATTCAATAATTTTATGTAGGAAAAATGTTTCCAATTTATTATTCATTAAAAAATGCAATTTGTTACTGGTTATTGTTTTTTATTGCCGTTTGTAGAAAAAATATTGTATGATATTTATGTGAATTGCAGAATTCGCTTCGCTCATTCTCCAAACTTTCACATGCGTGCCTTAAAAATGTACTTTTAACACTTATATCATAAATAACTATTATAGTGTTATTACAAAAACGACATTTACACTCGTTACAACATTTTGGACCTTCTTGCAGGCAAGCACATTTTCGATTTTCACCATTTTTATCTGAGGAATAAATATACAGGGCTTTCATTTCAAAACTTGCCATCCACGTTATCTGCGTAGAGGCATATTCGTGCAAAACGCCGAAACACGTCAACACATTTATTGGGGGGGGGGGGGAGGGTTTTTCACGTGAAACTGGAATCCGTTCCTTCAACCCCCTAACCTCCAGGGCTACCACACCACCCCAAAAATTTCTAAGTGATAGATCAATTTGAAAGGCTGTTTAATCTGTAGAATTTGCCGTTTCATTTTTTGAATTTGACCTCAGTGTTGCTCAAAAATGCCTATTTATTTTTAAATACACCTGCTTTACCTACAACTTGATTACAGCCCCCCCCCCATTCAGTAGGAAATAAAATTATCTATGTACCACGGAAATTATCAGGTGTTAATATCTACGTGCAATTGCTGTCCCTCGGGCCCACAAACTTTGCCCTGGGGGTATCAACCACCCTCATAATTCCCTTGATACAGCAATAACTATAAATCCATTTTTACCTTAAAAACTGCTGATAAAAAGCGCCTCCGGTTGGAGGAAGCTCCGAGGATGGTTTTTTTGTAGTTGTTGCTATTTTTATCCTCAGGTCATTTAGTTACTGTATTTGTTTGTCTTGGTTTTTGTAGAGTAGAAGAACCAATTTTTTAGCGAATTCCTTAGAGCAGGTAAAGCGCAGTCCTACGGACATAAGGAGTAGGAACACGCGATTTTGCTATGAAACTAAAGTGAAGCCAGTTTTTAGCAGGTGTTTGTACACCAAACGACAGGTAAAGCATTGAATTAGCTATACCGCCATTATTTTGGATCTCAAAGTACCTGAAAAAAAATGGCTTCATTTTCCAATTCCATGTTCCTTCTCCTCCCACCTAGGAACTTACCTACTCTAAGGTGTTGGAAACAATATTCCAACAGTAAATTTAAAATTCAAATTTTAATTTTCCCGGTATGCACCGGAAGTGTGCGCGTATGTGTCAAACAGTGTCAAAAATCACTTGTCAAAGTTTTTGGTAAAGTGGCTTCCGGCATCTACGCGAATGAACCAACGGGAACAGTCAGTGTCGAATCGGACCTCACCGAGCGCACCAGATAATTCTGGGCAGGTCCTATATGACCATTTTTACAGACTCTATAAGTCTAAAAACGTAAACAAAAACGAGAAAATGCAAATTGTAAATAGTGTAAATAGTCGTGTGTGTAAATAAATGTAAATATATAAATAATACAGTCCACTCTCATTATTTTAAAGAATCCAACATTCTTTTTGGTCCAATCGTAACCGGATAAAGTGCCGCGAAGTGAAAAGTATGAAGCAAAAAGGTGATATGTGTTGTTTGCAGTGTCCAGAGCTTGCCCAAAAGTGCCTTCTATAAACGGCTCAGTGAAAAAATAATAAAATATTGTGCAATGCAAAATGCAATGTGGCGTCATGGTTTGTGCAAGAAAAACAAAATGGATTCCTCCTTTCCTCCAATGAAAAGCGCGGAAATTGGCGGGAATGATCAATCAATAATAAGGATCTGTCAGGCTCACTCCACTCGCGCCATCTTCAAGTCAACTATAGCGACAACAAAACCGCTGTAAGCAGTAGCAGAGGTTCAAGATTACGCCAACAGATGGTGAGTCTGTTCCAATTTTAAATTTCAAAAGCAACTGTCAACGGCCAGTCAGGCAGTCAGCTGAACAATTTCTTGTTTACGTTTACTATTTATTTATTATTGCAATTAAAATTAAAGTGAACCCAATAATTTATTTATATTGGCACAATCCAAATAATTTTACGTATTATCTTGGTATTATCTAATTTTTTAAAATGTCTAAGGGGAAAAATTAATTGAAAGAGAAAATTTGTGTACAAAAACAATGCAAAGAATTCAAAGATTTCTACTAGAGCATAGGGACGATGAAGTTACTAATATTTTAATTGAGAAGTTTCAAGCTCGCAAGGTAACAGCTAATGAATGTTATAAAACTTTTATAGAAATACAAGTCGAAAAAGGTCTAATTAATAAAAATGCAGTAACTAATGACGATTTTGAGTCAGATCATCTTGATTTAATTGCAGAAATTAATGAGTTTATCTCAGCAAATCAAAATAATGAGCCTATAGTCTCGCCATAGTTAGCTATATCTAACAATAATTCTGCCTCGAATTCTGCAAATAATAATGTATCAACTGCCAAGCTTTCGCATATTGAAATTCCAACCTTTGATGGAAAAAACCTAAATGAATTTAAACCTTTTTTAGACATGTTCATAGCAGTTATTCATAAAAATAAAAGTTTGAGTGATGTTGAAAAACTTTACTATTTAAGAAATTATTTAAAGGGTGAAGCATTTGCTCTCATCAATAATCTTCCTATTGTAAATGACTCTTACGATGAGGCTTTTAAAATATTGCAGAAAAGATACAATAACGAGTCACTGTTAGTTAACTCCCATATTTATGCTCTCCTAGATATTCCTAGCATTCAAAAAAGTTCTTCCCATAGCATTAGGGAATTCATTAGTAAAATACGACAACAGCTCGGTGCATTAAAAAATTTAAAACAGCCAGTGCAGGCTTGGGATGCTCTTTTAATTTGCATACTTTCAAGAAAGCTCGATCAGTTTACGAATAGGGCTTATCAAATAGATAGGGATCAATTGCAGATGCCCACATTGGATAATTTTCTTATTTATTTGGAAAATAGAGCTGCTGCTCTCGAAGCTGTTGCTCTACCTGAAAATAAAGTAGCTCACCATAATAAAAATTCAAATTACAGCCATGTAAGTACGAGTTCAAACTATAATAATAACAATAATAAGTGTCCATTTTGCCAAAATACAGGTCACAAACTTTACAGTTGTGTATTTTTTAAATCAAAACCAGTTGGTGATAGAGTTTCCTTTATTGACAAAAGTAAAAGATGCAAAATGTGTCTAAATAGCCATAATGGAACTTGTAAATATTCTTTCAAATGTAATTATTGCCATAAAAATCATAACTCTTTGTTACACTTAGATAGATCTAGAAAAGAAGAAAACAAAAATAATATTAACACAGATATGGACCAAGTCCAGTCCTGTAGCAGTGCTGCAACAGCACATTCAAAACATTGCTACTCGGATGGAAATTTTGATTCGGTTTTACTGCCTACAATAAAGGTAAAGGTTTTTACTAGTAACGGAGAGTGTTTGATTGTTCGTGGGTTAATTGATAGCGGATCACAAGTGTCTTTTATAGTCACAGATTTAGCTAATAAACTAGGTTATAAAACGTTTTCAAACAATTTAAATATTATAGGTGTCTCGAATAATTCAACGAACATAAAAAAGTCAATTGACGTAACACTTAGTTCTTGTGTTCAAAACTATAAAATAAATGTCTCCTGCGCTATAGTAGATGAGATAACAGGCATTTTGCCACAATTTGAATTTAGTAAAAATTCTATTAACCTTCCAAAAAACATAAAACTTTCTGATTTAGAATTCAATAAACCAAATGCGATACAAATTCTTTTGGGAGCGAATATATTTTTTGATATTTTGTTACCTGAAAAAATATTTTTGAGGAAAAATGGATTAATTTTGCAAAATACTTACCTGGGCTATGTTGTAAGTGGTTCCATACCTAGCAACTCGAAAAATATCCAGTCCAGTTTAGCTGTAGCTTCATTTCATTGTATTGTTGATAACGAACCTAAAATGGAAGAATTAATTTCAAAATTTTGGGAAACAGAAAAAGTACCTTTAGTATATAAAGAGTATTCTAGTGAGCAAGAAGCTTGCGAAAACATTTTTAAAAATACTGTGTCTAAAATAAATAATAAATTTGAAGTGTACTTACCTTTGAAAAGAAATATTGAGGATTTAAATCTAGGAGATTCTTTCTCGGTAGCTTTGAAACGATTCAAAAACCTCGAAAAACGATTCAAAAATAATCCTGAACTACACGCAGGACAAAGACAGGTCTTGAGCAGTCTTATTGAATATTTTTGGATAATAAATGGTGTCAGAGAAGTCAAGAAAAATAAACACAAATGCGTGATTTGTTTTAAAAGTAAAGCACATTGTTCGCAACAGCTTATGGGCTCGTTACCTCGCGATAGAGTTAACCCTGCAAGAGTATTTCAAAATGTTGGTATTGACTTTTGCGGACCCTTTTATACTAAACAGTCAAGAATTCGAAAACCTATAATAACTAAATCTTATATTGCGCTTTTTATATGCTTTTCAGTTAAGGCAATACACATGGAAGTCTTGTCGGACTTGACAACCGATAACTTCCTAGAGGCCTTCAAAGGATTTATATTTAGAAGAGGAAAACCCTCACAGGTTTTTTGCGACAATGGCGGAACGTTTAAAGGCGCAAAGAACAAATTAGATGAACTTAACCGGTTTTTCGAATCTGAAAGCAGAAATAAAATAATACATTTTGTTGCAAATGAAATAATCGTTTTTAGGTTTATTCCTAGCTACTCGCCAGTATTTGGGGGTCTCTGGGAAGCCGGGGTCAAGAGTGCCAAGCACCACCTTAAGAGAACAATGGGAGAGCGCAGATTGACCTACGAGCAATTAAACACTCTAGTAGTCCAAGTGGAAGGAATTTTAAATTCTAGGCCACTAACTCAATTAACAAACGATCCTTTCGATTTAGAATACTTGACGCCAGGTCATTTTTTAACGGGTTCAGCTATAACAAGCTTTCCTGAAAAAGATTTGACTGAAATTCCGGAAAATAGGTTGTCATTTTGGAATATGGCTACTCAGGTGAAGCAACACTTCTGGAAGCGGTGGCACAAAGATTATTTAGCGCAGCTTCAGAGTAGGCCTAAGTGGCAACACTCGGTCCCTAACCTAAGGGAAGGGCTTTTAGTTTTGCTGAAGGAGGATAATCTACCCTCTCTTCAATGGCCGATTGCCAGAATCACAAGAACAATACCTGGGAAAGATGGCAAAGTTCGAGCCGTTGAAGTTCGAACACGAACAGGTAACTATTTAAGGTCGGTAACAAAAATTGCCGTCTTACCCATCGAGTGACTTGTGACTCAATGTCAATTTTATACATATTTATACATATTTATATAGTTAGATACTTAAGGTTTTTACTATTGTCCATAAAATTGTACATTTTTGTAGATACCTAGATCTTAAGTTGCCTCAGATAGTTTAGGTTCTTAATACTTTTTATAATATTTGTACATTTTGTAAATACAAATTTCAAGTCGCCATTACTAAATATTTTTTGTAGAATAATTTCTAGCAATATCTAGGAGTATTTGACTCTATAAGTCAAAACTTTAAGCTCCATAAGCTGTCTATAATTTATGTATAACTTTCTAAGTTATATAAAATAATAACTTGATTCTATAAATCTAGCCTTTAAGCTCTATAAGCTATCAATAATTTATGTATAACTTATTAAGTTATATAAAATAATAACTTGGCTCTATAAGTCAAGCCTTTAAGCTCTATAAGCTACCCATGTCAAATTTTTAAGCTCTATAAGCTACCCATAATCTATGTACCTATAATGTAACTTTCTTAGTTTCATAAAATATGTAATAACTTGACTCTATAAGTCAAATTTTTGAGGCTCTATAAGCCATTTAATAAGTGCTATATCGCTTAATTATTTTGTGCAACGATGCACATATATTTTACTCTCGTTTAATTTAAGTTTACAATGTTGTAGTATTTGTAATAATTTTAAGAATCTTTCTTGGCCGCGAGCATGTTGGAAACAATATTCCAACAGTAAATTTAAAATTCAAATTTTAATTTTCCCGGTATGCATCGAAAGTGTGCGCGTATGTGTCAAACAGTGTCAAAAATCACTTGTCAAAGTTTTTGGTAAAGTGGCTTCCGGCATCTACGCGAGTGAACCAACGGGAACAGTCAGTGTCGAATCGGACCTCACCGAGCGCACCAGATAATTCTGGGCAGGTCCTATATGACCATTTTTACAGACTCTATAAGTCTAAAAACGTAAACAAAAACGAGAAAATGCAAATTGTAAATAGTGTAAATAGTCGTGTGTGTAAATAAATGTAAATATATAAATAATACAGTCCACTCTCATTATTTTAAAGAATCCAACATAAGGCGAACTCTAATGCTTCGTCATGTGACTGCAATGGCAATTCAGACATTTCTTGAAGAACGGCAATTTTTTTTTAAGAACATCGAAACCAGAGTTTGAAATTGAATTTCGATGAGACAGCAACAATATTTTTTAATTTCTTAATTCCGCCAATAGCACATATAGTACTATGGATAGTAGTCGAGTTGTCTAGCCATGGCGCGAGAGTATGCGATATATTATTTTGGCGCGCAATTGAAAATTCGCTCTGGCCAAACGATATTGGGTAAAAACTAATAATTTCAAAAACTTTTGTCATGTTTTGGCATCATTTGCTTCGCTGTATATATATAAAAATTTTCAAAAATAAAAAAGTTTGTCGATTGGTGAAAATTGTAAGACCTGAAATTGTAATTCCTGGATTTTCCGATTTTTAAAAAAATTAAGGGGAAAACTTCGTGAGGAATGAAGGCACTATTGAAAGCGCTTAAGTGTGTACTTTAATTTTTAAAAAAAAATTACTTCGATAACTTGATTGGTTTTGGAGATATGACGGTGGAAACAAAAAAAAACACATTTTATTAAAAATATATTTTTTTTTACTTTTTTTGTCATAAAAAAGTCCGAGACCACGAGAAAATGTCTGCACTTTAGATTTCGTATGCCCAGTGACATGCTTAACAAAACCTACCACGTTTGATTTGGTTCTACGCCAATTTTTTTTTTCTCGAAAACTGAGCGACTTTCGGCCACAGATTTACTCGGCTACACATTATAGTAGTTTGCTTCACTTGCTGAAAAAAGAAGTAGCAGTCGACAGATAGTATAAGTATCAGGTTGTTTCCAAATTGCAGTCTAGGAAAACACACAAAAATCAATTCAACATTAATTAACTTACTAGCATTGAAAAAACACGAAAAACTATTAAACTATTAACCCAGAATTAATGTTCGAACTGCCTATCGTTTTCATTCAAACATGACCGATAATGTTTTTTAACACTGTTGGCGGCATTGATGAGTTCTAGAGGCGTTAAAGCGTCAAAAGGCCGCCGCACTGCAGCTTCTAGTAAGTCTCTAGTGGTTATGTCTTCCTTATATGTGAGATATTTGATTTGCAAGAACTTCTTGCTGATCATTTATAGCAGGTTTGCTTTTAACCGTTTGAAAATAACTGGAGCCGGCTGCCTTCATTCAGGATACCTTTCAAAGTATAAATTAGCGGCACTGTACGCTCCAGGAAACTGTAGTTCTCTGGATGGTATTTTCTGCTTAATTCTGATGGTTTAGGATAGAAGACCAGAAGGGCCTTAGTACCAGACAGGACTTAAAGTCACGGCACTTGCACTAGGGCGTAAGATAGGTAACTTACAACCAGACTAAAGCACTTGTTGTAAGTTGGAAAGAAGACCCCAGCCAGACAAAGCACTTGCTATAAGGGTTAAATTAAACCTGTAACCAGACAAAGCACTTGCTACAGGTTTAAAGAAGGGCCTAATGTAACCAGACAGAGCACCTGCTACAATAAGGCTAAAGAAAAGTAATTGTTAGAGCGCAGTCTCACGACACTACTAGCGTTGCTAGGCCAATGGTGACTTGGGCACAATTTAAGTAAGAGAAACAACAATAAGTTTGAATCTGATTTTATTAATGAAATTGCACACATCGATTGTCGTCATTTGCAATAATAAAAGTAGGTTGCTTATAATTAATTAATTCTAATATGTACAGTATGGTAAAAATATAAGATTAAATGTTCCAATTTGGATAAATGGACATTCTGCCGCCTCTCAATTTGTCGACTTCAGGGACTGTAGTTCATACTCTTCAGGTTTGTTGGTGGTCTTTTTCTCTCTTGTTCGAAGTCTTAGATATTTGATGCCTATCCAGCTACCCAAAACTACCAGGATTGTTGCAATGGTAGTTGTCACTCCAACTATGCTAGAATGATATCGTATATCTCTCCATATATGATTTTGAAGTTCAATCTGAATTGACTTCTCTTCTGTCATTAGTGAGGTTAAATCATTTGAATGCCCAATTACTGACTCAGATGCTGGCCGGAGTTGTGAATGTTGAATATGTGTGGGTTCGTCGTGTCTATCGAGTGAGACAGCTTTGGAATAGCTGGTTAAACTGCTATGCTCCACTCGTATTGCTGTTAGTGTTAGCTGTTTGGTTTCTATAATACAATCGGGAGCCAATCTGAGAATTCCTGTTGCAATAATGTCAACATCTTCCCGGACTCCACCACAAATAATAGCTATATTGGCTGATCCATTCATAATAAATAACCATGTATTTGGTGTGGCCATTTGTTTCCATATAGTAGCCTGCACTGAATTTGTGAAAGTTTTGCATTTCTTAGCTTCAGGCTTATGGTATATTTCATCAATAATACAGTTGCCGTCGTTATTAATGTTTCTTATAACATCTGGAGAACAGAGAAACATGTTATGTTTTAATTTCAAGCATCGTTCGAATTCTTCTTTATGGAGTTGAAAGTAAAGCTGAGAGTTATAATCGATCGCGATATAATCGTTCGATATATCTAATGTCCAGTAAGAGTTGTTGGATATTCGTACTGGAATTGGGGTTGCTTTTATAACATCAAACTAAACTGTGATATTTCTATTATGGGAAAATAGCCAAAAACTTGGAAGTGGCTGCTATTCTGACATAGGGACATTTTTATGACAGGCATAGATAATGCTTTTAAGTTGTTCGGTAATTTTCTGTTGATATCCGTTATCAGAGTATGAAGATACGTTGGAGATATGATGTCGTAGATTGTTCCCCTGTTAAACTGGATATTTATCATATTCTCGTAGTATGAACTTATTTCTGCAATGTAGTTAGTTGCTATTTGATAAGTGCTTAGGACATGAATGTTTAGGCTGTTAATGTCTATACTTGAAAACCATTTGTTCATAGATTGAATTGCTTCTAATCCTTGATTAAGCGAAGTTGGTTATTTATTTTTTGTTCGGTAGTATTGAATGTTGATAGTGCGGAGATCATGAATTGTGTCTGGTGATTGGAAGCTTTTATCAAAATTTCTTGATTTTTGTTTATATTATTTATATCCTCGTAGACCTCATCGTTGACGCCAAAAACGGACGTCATAAATTTTCCCAATAAACCTCTTTTTGGACGAAGTTGTATCTCTTGCAGGGTCTTAAATATCCAGCTAAAATGTTGTTGTTGCTCTTTTAGATGATGGTCCAATATTTCACAGCGAGTTTCTTCCGATAGTTGTCTTGTCTTGTTACATAGCATCTCAAAATTGTTTACGACGCTAGTTACATTCTGGATGTCTCCCTTGATTTTTGTTCTGTTATAAGTGACTTCCATTCTAAATGTTCCTCTATTTATTTGTGCCGTTCCAAAATGTTCGATGTAAATACCTCCTTTGGGATATTTTATAACATAGCTGCTTTGACATTTTGGGAGAAGCATCAAACTGAACCATAACATAAATAGTTGAATGATTTGAAAATAAGATACTTTTGATTTCTTGTTTTTCACATGCTGCTTCACAGTGCAAATGGACATTCTCTTTTGATATTGTGACTGCTTGAGGTTATGGCCATATTTGCTGTAACCTGAGTGGGAATGGTCAGTGTTTCTTCTCCCATTTCTTCTAATGGAAGTGGGATCAATGTATGTGTCGGTCGTTTCAATGTAGCTCTGTCTGCTTTCTTGAGTGTGACTACTCTTACTACGCCATCTCTTCCAGGATGAACATCTGTTATGCGTGCTAAGGGCGATTGGCTGGGATTTATTGTATTTTCTTTTATAATTACCATGGTTCCTTTCTTAAGGTTGGTTTCCTGATTTTGCCATTTATATTTTTGCTGCAATCTTCCTAAATATTCTGTGCTCCAAACTTTCCAGAAGTCCTTTTTCATTTTTTGGGTAAGCCTCCATTTCTCTGACAAACTGGAATTTATATTACTTGCTATTGGGTCAATTGGAGATAATATTCCCCTTTCAATTGAAAAATGACCAGGAGTTAGGACGAAATAGTCGTCTACTTCTTCAGAGAGTGGCCATAACGGCCTAGAATTGAGGCTTGCTTCGATTTGGTGTAACAAAGTTGTAAGTTCTTCGTACGTGAGGGTTGTTTCTCCAATTACTCGTTTGAGGTGATGTTTCATTGACTTGACTCCAGCTTCCCACAGTCCACCAAAATGAGGTGCCGCCGGTGGGATGAAGTGCCAGTTAGTGCCAAGGTTGACCATTGTATTTTGCAGGGATTGGTGTTGAGTTAATTTGAGAAGTTCTTCTTCAAAATAATGTGCTGCCCCAACAAAATTTGTTCCATTGTCACTGTAAATATTTTCGCAGTGACCTCTTCTCGCAGTAAATCTCCGGAAGGCTGCTAAACACGAATCAGTCGTCATATCGCTTACTACTTCTAGGTGTATTGCCTTGGTGGAAAGACATACAAAAACTGAGATATAGCCTTTATATGACTTGTGACCTCTTCCTTTAGTAGCTCTGATTTTGATAGGGCCGGCATAGTCTACTCCACTGTTAATGAACGGTGGGGATGGTGTGACCCTCGTGGCAGGTAATTTTTTAGTAAAGTAGGCGTGATTTGGTTCATTGAACTTGTTTAGTTCATGATCATTTTCTTGAACTGTATCCCATAGTTCTTCTAGTGCTCCAAGTTTTTGTTCTACATACTGTTTAGTTTTTCTTGATTGGCCATCTTTTTTACAGTTGGTGTAAAGCTGCATGATCTTTTTGCCTAGTTCTTCTTGCTGAGCAGCACGTAAGTTCATTTCTTCCATCATTGTTCTGTTGATCTTGCAATGGGCTTAGCTGGACCTCTGGGACTCTGGTTGATGGACCTGTGGATCGCTATTGGTGGGACCTCTAGGACTCTGGTTGATGGCTGCTTGGTTTCGTTGGACCTCTGGGACCGCTGTTGGTGGGACCTCTGGGACTCTGGTTGATGGACCTGTGGATCGCTACTGGTGGGACCTCTAGGACTCTGGTTGATGGCTGCTTGATTCGGTTGGACCTCTGGGCCCGCTGTTGGTGGGACCTCTGGGACTCTGGCTGATGGACCTGTGGATCGCTACTGGTGGGACCTCTAGGACTCTGGTTGATGGACCTCTGGATCGCTACTGGTGGGACCTCTAGGACTCTGGTTGATGGCTGGTTGGTTTGGTTGGACCTCTGGGCCCGCTGTTGGTGGGACCTCTGGGACTCCGGTTGATGGACCTGTGGATCGCTACTGGTGGGATCTCTAGGACTCTGGTTGATGGCTGCTTGGCTTGGTTGGACCTCTGGGACCGCTGTTGGTGGGACCTCTGGGACTCTGGCAGATGAACCTGTGGATCGCTACAGGTGGGATCTCTAGGACTCTGGTTGATGGCTGCATGGTTTGGTTGGACCTCTGGGTCCGCTGTTGGTGGAACCTCTGGGACTCTGGCAGATGGACCTGTGGATCGCTACTGGTGGGATCTCTAGGACTCTGGTTGATGGCTGCTTGGTTCGGTTGGACCTCTGGGCCCGCTGTTGGTGGGACCTCTGGGACTCTGGCTGATGGACCTGAGGATCGCTACTGGTGGGATCTCTAGGATTCTGGTTGATGGCTGCTTGGTTCGGTTGGACCTCTGGGCCCGCTGTTGGTGGGACCTCTGGGACTCTGGCTGATGGACCTGAGGATCGCTACTGATGGGACCTGTAGGACTCTGGTTGATGGCTGCTTGGTTCGGTTGGACCTCTGGGCCCGCTGTTGGTGGGACTTCCGGGTCTCTGGCTGATGGACCTGAGGATCGCTACTGGTGGGACCTCTAGGACTCTGGTTGATGGCTGCTGGGTTCGGTGGGACCTCTGGGCCCGCTGTTGGTGGGACCTCTGGGACTCTGGCTGATGGACCTGAGGATCGCTACTGGTGGGACCTGTAGGACTCTGGTTGCCTGCTGTTGCAGGCTGCTGATTCTTGACCGTTGTAACTTTTTGCTCGAAGGACCATGTACGCTCCAGGAGACTGTAGTTCTCTGGATGGTATTTTCTGCTTGATCCTGATGGTTTAGGATAGAAGAGCAGAAGGGCCTTAGTACCAGACAGGACTTAAAGTCACGGCACTTGCACTAGGGCGTAAGATAGGTAACTTACAACCAGACTAAAGCACTTGTTGTAAGTTGGAAAGAAGACCCCAGCCAGACAAAGCACTTGCTATAAGGGTTAAATTAAACCTGTAACCAGACAAAGCACTTGCTACAGGTTTAAAGAAGGACCTAATGTAACCAGACAGAGCACCTGCTACAATAAGGCTAAGGAAAAGTAATTGTTAGAGCGCAGTCTCACGACTCTACTAGCGTTGCTAGGCCAATGGTGACTTGGGCACAATTTAAGTAAGAGAAACAACAATAAGTTTGAATCTGATTTTATTAATGAAATTGATCAACTTTTATATACAATAAATGCCGATTTTGCACACATCGATTGTCGTCATTTGCAATAATAAAAGTAGGTTGCTTATAATTAATTAATTCTAATATGTACAGTATGGTAAAAATATAAGATTAAATGTTCCAATTTGGATAAATGGACAGGCACCGTTACTATTTCCATTGACATTAAGACAATATTTTATCATGTCATATTTTCCAAAGTGTTCAAAGATTTTTTTAATAATATAGCGATGAATATAAATATAGAAATTAAATAAATAAAAATAACCATTTAACGATCAACAATAAGAAGTAAACTTTACCAAATAAACGTATTTGCTGACAGTTATTGCTCCAAAATTTTGACAAAAGAGCTCCATACGTAAACAAATGCTGTTCGTTACTAAGTTACGTTACTTACTACTAACTTACGTTAAGATGGCCGGCAAGATCTCTCGACTTGACTCCCAAGACATAACCACTAGATAGTTACTGAAAGCAGCAATAAGGAGAGCTTTTGAATGCTCTCTTCAAATAAGGTGTGTTCCCATAAGAAAACAACTTGTTTCGCCCACCCTGTACCTACGCGTTCTTTTATTATGATTTAGCAGAAATGCCATTTTCTTCTGGGGTTTGGCAAACCTCACCTCACCAGTTATGTATCACAAAAAATTTCCTCACCAGTTACGGGTTAACACTTAATTGACACGTCGAATTCAAACCAAACTATCAATGTTGCAAAGTAAGATATTGTAAAAAATTGAGATAGGCACCTATTGCAAATATGCTCTCGGTTATATCTAAAGCTTGTAATTGAATCTAACTCACAAAAAAATTCAGTTTAAAATAAATAGTTAGTAGCAAGTTTGGTTTTTTGTTAAGATCCACATTCTTTGCGAGAAGGCAGTCGATGTTTCTTTCTTGAAAAGATAGTTATTGAAATTATTAATAAACGACTAATTAAAATACTATCAAATTTATGGTTTTATTATTGATCAAATTATGAATATAGTCAAAGACATTACAGAAGACTTTTTAGTTATCTCAGTTTCCAATCTTTCAAAATATGGAATATTTAAAAACTTTTAGTTTCCTACCCTTGTCAATTATTATTTCTGTTTAAGCAAAGTTCATCCAGTTAAATTTCAAAGTACCCAATTCTCAGTAATAAAGATTTTGAGTATAAAACTAAACCGATTATGTTTATCAAAGAAAATTGTATAATTTGGACCACTGGAATTTAAGATCAAAAAGTAAAATACTTTGGAAAATGGATGAAAAGACTTTATGACTATATGAATATCTGAATTATTATCCGCTTATGAATAAAACATTTTAAAAAATCAGGAATCTGGGTTAACGTTGAAATTCGACTTCGCTTAAAATAAGCTCGAAACTCTTTATATTTTAGTATGCTGCCTCTTCTAAATGATGAGGCTTATTTGTTAATCTGCTGCATTTAGGTTATATAAATTATAAGTAAAACGATAACCAAATTATCAGGTGAAAAGTTCACCAGAACTAGTCTAAATAACAGCTTTATTTATTTAAAAATAGAATGGATAAAAGTTACTATTTGAACACTAAGGCCCGGTTTAATCATCTTCAGATAAACTTGCTGGTAACTATCTGCAAGTTAAATTTACTGTTCTATAATTCTATTGATCGGCAGATAACTGACCGACAAATGGGAGTACAGAATACGTTTTCAACCGTCAGATTGTATACCTGACAGTTTATCGGAAGGTGAATAAACCTACCCTGAACCAAAAATACAGGTGAATCTCCACAATATACTCGATTATAATGCTGAGTTAGGATGAAACAATTTTGGATTTCAGCAAGATCTTAGAGTAACTATCAATATCTTTCGCCGTTTATTCTCACACGAATTTGAGACGTGTCAGCTTTCTGCTCTCTAAGCGTGCCACTTTAGTTAAATACTAATAAAATATTGCATTTTTATTACCGCTTTCCCTTGAGCTGTTGCAATATTTATTTTTTTTCTTCTCGCCGGATTCGCATTCTTTTCCAATTTCGTAGTAGCCCGTGTTAAATTTTAACCCAAACGAGCACTCATGGTGCAGATGGTGGAGCAATTTTCCATCAACCTTTTTTTTTGCACTTGATATTTTATGATTTTTTTGTGGAATATATGTATTTTCTCCTTTTGTCTAGTGCGCCTATTTTTTTCTCGGGAAAATTGAAATATTATTCGAATATAAAAATAATCGATATGGCTTTTCTGATGGGCTTCATTTGAGAAAAAATTTTGGTAAAAAAGTCGAAGCTATCATCTGAGGCAAGGCACATTTTTTGACTAAGGTATAGCAAGTATAATTTCTTTCAGTTTTTAAACCTGTAAAATTCGCCTGAGGCAAATTAAGGCTTTTGTGCAGAATATTGCGTGGAAATAATTTGACCAACTCTTTTTTTTTAAGCAATAGACGAATCGCATATGATAAGTTGTGTGCTTCCGGATTAGCGCGGTTCCAAACCAATTATTTTTCGCGGACCCTTACCAAAAGGGTAATTTATTTTTGTCGAATCGAATTCCTGCGGTCAATTACTAAGCATTCGTGTACTTCCCTTCGACTCAGAAAAAAATCATGACCAACGCAACAATGCTTATTGGTAGAACGGAATTTCAAACGAATTGATAACTTCTCCCACTTCCACAGAGAAGAAGTTTGTGATTCGTTTGTGAATCGATTGGGAATTTGCGGTTACCCAGCGGGTTGAAAGGTTTGTGATTCTAAACATAGCACTGTGCTCGCACTAAACATTTTATTTTTATCTAAACAACGGTCTCACGATATTTAGGTTCAATAACTAGCAACACTGGCATTACAAAAATTGGTATTTGAATCAAATGCAACATAAATATTGTTTACAAAATCATTCTGCATATGGAAAATATCCCGATTAGAGTTATCCCAACAATGCTCCTGCACAGGTGATTTTTAGATCGTGGTATGTGCGACTTGCCACAATTTTATTTTCTGATTTGGTATGCTGCTTGTTAGGCCAGTCATTAGGACATTCGAGCATGCAAAAGGTCGCGGAATTTCGGATGGCAGGAACGTAGACCTATGGCCATTTCCACGGCTATCACTTAAGGGATATTAAATGTAGGTGAAGCTTTAAATGTGACTTTTGTTTCTACAAGAGTCACATTCAAAGCTTCACTTTGATTAAATATCCCATAAGTTATAGCGGTGCAAATGGTTATTAGAGATCCTTGAGATGCACTTAAGTTTCCGACCTCATGCGACCGCCGCTCGTGCCGTCATCTTGAAAAAGTGGCAATCATAATCAGTTTTTGGCTTATAAGTTGGTTCCTATAAGTTTTAGGGAAAAAAGTTTCAGGAAGAAGTTTAAGAAAATAAAATTTTCTACAAAATAGCTTCTCAAACTTTTTTGATCAGGCGAATAGTTTCCGAGTTAAGAGACCGAACATTAGCATGAATTTTGCAAAATCTCATATAAGCTGTATTTAGATGTCATTTTTTACACATTATGTATGATTTAAACTACCTAAAGTCAAATCAATGAAAGTTAAATAATGGAAACATAGATAATCAACTCGTTTCCTCACCACCCAGGAAGTAGAGCTGACCGGCGCGTTTTTTTTTTAACGTGGTATCCCCAGCGTAGGCCTATTCCACAATTCAAACACGTTCGCTGCGATCTATTAAAATTGAAACTTGACCCGATGGCTGATGTGATTTTAGGAGCTTTGTTGTCAATCAGCTGCGAACGGGTTAATTTATTGCACTTTTTTGTCGCATTGTATCGAGATGTTCCTGTTTTTTTCTGTTCAGTACTTACGTATTTGTCAAGTCTTTTTTGTCTTCCATCTCCTCCATTACCCAGCTCAACGAATCGAATTCATTATCAGCGTCGTTTGGTTGGTCTTCAGGATCGGAATCAAGCATCAACTCAGGAATGTTTTCACATGAAGTGCCGTTACAATATAAACACAGCACTGAGCATTTTAATCCTGTTTTCCGACATCCACACGCTCCTGTACAGCCTCTTCTAGATTTGCAGGATATCGATTTCAAAATGGCGTCTGGAGCTGCTTCTGACATAGCCCGAACTGCATCGAGCCCCTTTGCCGTTTTCCGTCAGCCATATTGTCAGGATCTATTTCTTTGCCAGACCACATCGCAACTTGATGATAAACTCGCAAACAGTGCTGCCTTGCAGCATCTCCTGTGGGTGGCAGAGACGCAAGTTTAAATTTGTTCTTAGACACAGACTTCTTGAAATACTGGTATCGAAGTGAATCCAATGTGTCCTTTTGACTCCTTTTCAAACGATCCACCATATAGTGCCAATAAAACCGCTTCTCCACCTGCAGCCAGAGCACTCACATCTCCTGTGTGTTGCGGAAACGAGTTGATAAACTATGTTTCCATTATTTAACTTTAGGTACCTAGTTTAAATCATACTTAATGTGTAAAAAATTACATGTAAATACAGCTTATATGAGATTTTGAAAAATGCATGCTAATGTTTGGTCCTGTAACTCGGAAACTATTCGCCTGATCAGGAAAGATTAAATAGCTATTCTGTAGAAAATTTTATTCTCTTAAACGTCTTGAAACTTTTTTCCCTAAAACTTACAGGAACCAACTTATAGGCCAAAAACTGATTTTGACCGACATTTTTTCAAGATGGCGGCGCGAGCGGCGGTCACATGAGGTCGCAAACTTAAGTGCATGTTAAGGACCTATAAGTCTACCTTCCTGCCAAGTTTCAAAACTCCGCGACCTTTTGCACCAAAACCAAATTTTCATGTATCTAATGACTGGCCTATGTCTGTCACTGACGGAACTAACGAGTTTGAAACCGGTATGTCTCTAGTAACTAATGAATGGGTACCCAATTTTCTCTTCATAATCTTACAAAGCACTACATGTATTATATAATCTAGCTGAGTCTTGAAGCAAAACGACCTCACAGTACAAGGAAAATCCAGTGGATTGTACATTCTTTAGGGCGCTTTCTTTACGTGATCGACGCGCGTTCGTAATCGGTCAGTGATTTATTCGATGGTTTGTATCGGGCCCACAAAATTCCTTCAAACGTCCAGGCGTATACCTATTTCATCTAGTGGTACGGTTCGCGACAGTGTGAGGACCTAATACACACTGCGGCGGCTGGTGTTAGCTTACCTCGGACGGGTTGGTCGGTCGGCTGGCATGGTTCATCCAGTCGAACTTTGGCTGCTGCTGGCGTCGGAGTCGAAGTCCTGCTTCTAGGCGGGGCGTCCGGTACTCAATCCCAACTTGGGATTGAATAATAGATAGGCGGGTACCTAACATTGGATGACGAAGTCCGACGACGGTTATTTTTCCAATGCGTCGCATTCCAGTGCATTGGAATGTAGGTTTAAAATGTACTTTATCTCATTGCAAGCCGAACACAGCTTTTGCTAGCAATATCACGCGTTAAATATTACTTTACTTAATATTTAGGTGCTGTACGCACTTTTAATTTTTCATAGTTTGGAAAATATTCCGATTAGATTCACACTGTCAAAAAGATGTTATTTGTAGATTAAGATGTTCTTTGTAACGTGCTAGGTATAGTTATTTCTATATGGGTGATTTCTAGTTTGTGCTTTTTAGGACCACTTGCCACAATCTTGATTTCTGATTTGGTACACTCCTGCTTGTGTTGCACTGACAAGAACCAATAAAGTTCGAGACCGGTAAATGAAGTATCCCGGGAACAAGAAATTCGATATTCTCTTCATTGTGTTACAGCAGAACGACAGGTATCGCATACTCTAGCTATGTCTAGACGCGATACAACCTCATACTATGAGGTAAATACAGTGGATTGAACAGGGTTTCAGGGGTTCATTTTGTCCTATCTCGGTATATGGAAATCTACATACGGTATCCGCCAAAATAAACAGTCCCGAAATCTAGAGCTCTGAGTAATTGCGTACGCAAGTTGCAATCATCATATTTCGCTTACTTGGCATCAGTTATGAGGTTGACAATAAGTTAAGGTTAAAATCTTCGTCATTATGTATCTTTCAACTGAAGGAACAGTTTTCTTAGTAGAGCACTGTGTCTGGTCATACGGAGTTGGAAGGAATAAAGGCTCAAGTTTGAAACAAGTCTCAGACAAATTTCAGCAACCACTCTCATATTATATTTTCAATGATTTGCAGAATCGTTATGAAGCTTTTTTACGTCGCTATGATGCATTTTTTGATTATATACGCATGAAAGAGAATAAATAATGATATAATTTGTATGTTCGGTACTGTTTATTTTGGCGGATACTGTATTTTATGACAAAAAGTTTTACACAAAAGTTGTAGGGTTTAAATTATTATTGAACTTATTTTTGGCAAAGTAGGCGATATATGTTTCCCTTTGATCAAAGTCCGATTTTAAAATATTTATTTTTAACGTTTCTACAATAATCCAAAAATTAGCCGTTCCGCGAAGATAACCGTAAATAAATCCGAAACCGTGCATAACAACCCTATCAAACTATGTATATTTATATTTGTCTTTGAAAGCGCTATCAAAAAATATAAAAATATACAGGGTGCCTAAAAAAAAATTAAATCTGATATGTCACACTGTTTTGACACCTCTTGTATATGCACAAATACAAATTGATTATTCAAACCATAAAACTTTTGTAAAAAACTTTTCGTCATAATATATCTAGATTTCCATATACCGAGATAGGACAAAATAAACGGGCCACTCCGTACATTAAACGCATTAAGGTACTGTAATTTTTTTTGGAAAATATACCGATGATAATGCACCCTGTGAATTGCTAGGTATCTACTATTCTCCCACACGGGTGATTCTCAGTTTGTGCATTGATGACTTCGAGGAGATGATACCACTTGCCACGATCTTGCTTCCTGATGTGGTATGCTGCTTGTGCGGCACTGACGAGAACTGGTAAATTCTTAACCGATATGTAGTTTGCGAAGTATCCGATGAATGATAATTCGATTTTCTCTCTATTGTCTTAGGATGCACTACCATACCTACATATTGTTCTAACTTTTCTAGAAGCTACATGCAGTTAATTGTACACTTAACGCTTGCACTTGTCCATATAGTAAATATTCCGATTAGATTCGTCACACTGTCAAGAAAATGCACTAACAATTGTGAATTGCTAGTTATGATGAAAAAAATTGTTTTCATACAGCTCTGACCGCGGCAAAGCTTATAAAAAAAAAAATGAGAACGCCATTTCAGATCATATCGACTATGTGTGGGCGAAGCTAAATTTTGCATATCATGCAATAAGGAATCACCCTCAATGAAATTCGTCTTTTGTCTGTTTATTATTATCTAGCCTCCAGTTTTATATCGTTTCATGTGACAGCCTCGAGATACCCAAACATCTTCCAAAAAAGGTTCACGTGTTTCAGGAAAATCATTAGTTACGTCACGTTCGAATAAAATTCGTTCACAAGATAGACCATGAATTATTTATAAAGAATACAAGAAACCTGAATCATTGAAGGTCAATTCCAACGGCGGGTCAACAGAATTGTATAATCATCGTAAAGGCTGTAGGTGGATGTCAAAATATGAGGAAACACCCTGTACATATTTATTGTTATGAAATAGTAAATATTAACTATTTTTTCTAAAGTAAAGGGGGAAAATAATTTTATATTGAAAGATCTCGAGCAGTAACTTCATCATCCTGCTGCTCTGGATCAATTTCAAGGTTGGAATCATATTCTAATCTTTTATTTTCTGGCTCAATTGTTGGTGTGTGTTCATTTCTATATATAGCAATTTTATGCAGAACCATGGTAGCAATGATCACGTTAAGGGAGTTTTGTAAATTGAGACCCATACAAAGACTTCTTTTATGACTCCATATTGCCAACCACATTTCTTGAACTCCTCGCTAAAAAAAATATGGGTTTGATACTGGTGCCTGAGAGACATAGTTGTGTGTGTGTGTGTGTTGTGTTATATTGGTTATTTCCTCTTAAAATTTATGAAACGGGCTGATTTGGGGAGCAGGAATAATATCTTTGATGTTTGTTTGATGAAAATTTACATAACTTAAAAAATATAAGTAGTAGCTTCAAATATATTTATTTATGTAACTAGAATCTCAAATAGTACCTAATTCATTGTAAAGTTGCTCCACCTCATTCCGGGTTTGTAAAAGTGGTGTTACTATGTGCATAGTATTAGCGTAATCACTGTCTGCAACTGAAATGGAGTCCCCAAATGATCCAGTTTGCAGACTTTGCTTCAAGGATAAATTATTGAGAATGGTTTGATCATGAACAGAGCCTGGCCAGCGTACCACCACATCAAGTATTCTCAGTTCAGTATCACAGACAGTTTGCACATGTATCGAAAATAAAACTTTCCTGTTTCTGAGGTATTCAGCGTTGCGTCCTCCTGAAAAAATGAAATATTTGTAAAAAAGCCTATTATTGAAAAGTACTTCTAGCAGGAAGGAGGCACAAATATTTTTTTTTAAATATTTTTGAACAAAGATTTTATGGCATATTGCGAAAAAACAGTAATTTTAAAAATTTGCGGATTTTTTCTGCTTTGATAAATAATTTCGTATACAGGGTATCCCAAAAGAACCGGAACGGTCAAATATCTCGGCAACGGCGTGACATAACGGTATAAAATTTGTTATACGGGGGTTCTGAATAGTGCCGGATCTGAAAATCATATTTTCAACGTTGCCGGATTTATAGTTTTTCCGATAAATCTCTCAACTTTATTTTTTTAAATGCTAACCTACAATAATTTTTCTTTTGAAATGTTGTTCAAACCAAAGTGTTTTCAATCCTAAAATATCAAATTATTCTTTTGTGGTTTTTAAAAGATATGGCAATACTGCATTTCCATTTAAAAGAACTGAAATGGTAAAATATCTTAGCAAGGGCTTAATACAACGTTATGACATTTGGTATACAGGGGTTTTTAAAAGTGCCGGAACTAAAAATAATATTTGCAACGTTGCCAGTTCTACAGTTTTTCCGATAAATTTCTCAACTTTAGTTTTTTCAATGTAAAACTATGGTAATTTTTCATTTAAAATATTGGTCAAACCAAAGCGTTTACAATCCTAAAATATCAAATGTTTCTCTTGTGGTTTTCAAAAGATATGGCAATACTGCATTTTCATTTGAAAGAAATGAAATGGTAAAATATCTTAACAACGGCTTAATACAACGTAATGAAATTTGGTATACAGGGGGTTTTAAAAGTGCCAGATCTAAAAATAATATTCGCAACGTTGCCAGGTTTACAGTTTTTCCGATAAATCTCTCAACTTTAGTTTTTTCAATGCAAAACTATGGTAGTTTTTCATTTAAAATGTTGGTTAAGCCAAAGTGTTTACAATCCTAAACTATCAAATTTTTCTTTTGTGGTTTTTAAAACATATGGCAATACTGCATTTTCATTAAAAAGAATTGAAATGGTAAAATATCTTGGCAATGGCTCAATACAACGTTATGACATTTGGTATACCTACAGTGGTTTTTAAAACTACTGGGTCTGAAAATTATATTTGCAACGTTGCCAGTTTTACAATTTTTCCGATAAATCTTTTAAATCAAATGCGTCGCTATGGTAGATTTTCATTTAAAATGTTGGTCAAACCAAAGTCTGGGATTACTAAATTTTTTCTCCAAACGTCAAAAAAACGTCACTTTGTTAACCCTTGTCAAGATGTCAGAAATTTGATTTTTATGCTGCGAGGCAAATCCAGCGAGTTTACACCTATCGAGGTGGTAGAAGCTTAATTTCTATGCTGCTGGCAACGTTGCAAATATTTTTTTTAGATCCGGCACTTTAAAAAACCCCTGTATACCAAATGTCATAACGTTGTATTAAGCCGTTGCTAAGATATTTTACCATTTCAGTTCTTCTAAATGAAAATTCAGTATTGCCATATCTTTTAAAAACCACAAAAGAAAAATTTGATATTTTAGGATTGAAAACACTTTGGTTTGACCAACATTTTAAAAGAAAAATTACTGTAGCTTTGCATTTAAAAAAATAAAGTTGAGAGATTTATCGGAAAAACTATAAAACCGGCAACATTGCAAATATCATTTTTAGATCTGGTACTATTCAGAACCTCCGTATACCAAATTTCATACCGTTATGTCACGCCGTTGCCGAGATATTTGACCGTTCCGGTTCTTTTGGGATACCCTGTATATTGGTTTACCCCTTTTTGATCTTAAGGGGTAATATGATTTCAAAAAAATGTGATTGTTGTATTACTTATCACATATTCTACCAAAAAATATCAAAAACGAAATAGGTAGGTGAGTACTTTGGAAAATACTCGCAAAACCATAGAAAAAATCGGAAATATCTTGATATTTTTTTTGCCTTACTAGGAGATAATATTGTCACGGCTTTGGGTTGCCTGACAGAAATCTTGGGTTCGTTGTTCGTTTCGTTTATTCCAATAATCAAAGTCCAATTAACACAGCAATAATTTATTCCACTTAACAATACACTCTGTCACTAATTACTTTAATAACTAACTCAACAATTAAACTCTTACAACTCGCAATAATCACTATTTAAATCGTATCACAGTCAAACTTTAATTAAAAACTACAAAGCAATAGCCGCCTTTATATATCCCTAAATCTATTCCTGTAAAATCTAGAATACACACGATAATCTCATTTTCCCGAATTAAGTAGAATAATTCACTGGATTCTAGTATACTCAAGAGGAAATGCCGAGAGATTCTTGACAACCTGGCGAATCATCACATTGCCCTCCTCTTAAGGTTGATCGTCACGGGCGTGAAGTTGGCCCGTGTTATTTCGTTAACCTGTCCAGATGAACAACTTTCATCTTACTCCTGGTGTTGCGTTGAACTCGATAAACCAAATCATTGATCCTCTTGATTATTTTGTAGGGTCCTTCCCATGCTGAAGATAACTTCGGCGACACTCCTTTCTTTCTTGCTGGATTATACAACCACACTAAATCACCTTCTTGAAATCCGGCTGAATTGGCTTTCAGGTCGTATCTGGTCTTCATCCGGTCACTGGCTAGCTGAATATGCTCCCGAGCAAAATCATGGATACCCAGAAGTCGTGCCCTTACTTCGTCGGCATAATCTCGGATTTCTCTCCGTTCTTCTTCAGGTATCCCAAACATCAGATCGCAAGGTAACCTGAGTTCTCTTCCGAAGACGATTCTGGCTGGACTTCCATCTGTTGACTCGTGAACAGCTGCTCTATAAGCCATTAAAAACAGAGGCAAGTGTTTGTCCCAATCACGCTGGTTCTTTGCGACCACTTTTGTCAGGTGTTCCTCTATGGTCTTATTAAATTGTTCTACCACGCCATCAGGCTGTGGATGTAAAGGAGTTGTCCTGGTCTTACGGATTCCCATGATCTCACAAATTTTATTGAAGATGGCAGATTCGAAGTTTCGTCCTTGGTCTGAATGTAACTCTAGTGGCACACCATGACGACTAAAAACTTCGTCAACTAGCACCTGGGCAACAGTGATGGCTTGTTGATTCGGAATAGCGGAAACTTCTGGCCATTTACTGAAGTAATCCATGATAACTAAGATGTATTTGTTACCACGCTCTGACTCTGGGAACGGTCCGGCTACATCTATCGCTATTCTTTCAAATGGAAGACCAACGTTATACTGTTTCATGGGCCCCCGAGATCTTAGTTTAGGGCCTTTACTGGTAGCACAGATGTCGCATTTTCGGCACCAACTTTTAACGTCTTCATGGTAGTGAACCCAGTAAAAACGTTCCCGAATTTTGTCCAAAGTCTTGTTAACTCCGAAATGTGCCCCTGAAGTTCCGTCGTATATTTCTTTTAATACATCTTCCACACGGTCTTTTGGGATAACCAGTTGGCTCTTAGTGGATTTCCCATCGGCACTTTCCCAAACTCTTTTGAGAAAACCATTGTCTACGGCCAGAGAGTTCCATTGGGCACACAACGCTTTGTAAATCAAGCTCTTGTTTGACACTTCCCTCCATTCTGGCCTACATTGATCATTTTCTTTAAGATGTAGAATTTGCCCGATGTCCTGGTCTGCCTCCTGATCTTCTCTCATTTGTTTGGTAGTCCATTTGTCATCGACGATCAGGCCCGTTCTTCTTACAGCTGGACCAGTGTTTTTCTCATGTATATCGATTCTTTGACAATGCTTGCAATCTTCTTTACATGGCCGTCTAGACAGAGCATCAGCATTTTTATGCAGGTTTCCAGGTCGATGTTTAATTTGGAAATCGTATTGCTGCAATTTCTCAATCCATCTAGCAAGCTGTCCTTCAGGAGTTTTCATTTCTAAAAGCCATTTTAGAGCTGCGTGATCTGTTCGAATTAGAAACTTCCGTCCATAGAGATACTGAAAATGGTCGACTGCTTTTACTATGGCAAGCAACTCTCTTCTGGTGACACAATAATTTCGTTCCGGCTTTGATAAGGTTCTGCTGTAGTACTCCACAACATGTTCTTGTGAATTTTGGATTTGTGAAAGGACAGCTCCAACACTGGTGTTACTTGCATCTGTGTCCAAAATCAACATGCCTTTCTGATCAGGATAGGACAACACTGGGCTCGTACATAATGCTCCTTTCAATTTTCTAAATGCGGAATCGCATTCTTGGGTCCAATTGAATGTTGATTTTTCTTCTGTTAATCGATGAAGCGGAGCAGCTATATTGGCGAATCCTTCCACAAATCTTCGATAATAAGAACATAATCCTAGAAATCTACTTAGTTCATGTTTGTCGCGTGGTTTTGGCCAGTCCCTGACAGCATCTATTTTTCCTTCCATAACTTGTATGCCATCTTCAGATACCACGTGGCCTAAGAATTCCATTTTCTTTTGAAATAGAAAACACTTGTTTGGATTGAGTTTCAAGTTGGCATTCCGGAAGCGGTCAAAAACTTCTTTCAGATTATTGAGATGTTCTTGGAACGAATTTCCCATGATCATGACATCATCCAAATATACCAGGCAAGTTCTCCATGTGAGGCCTCGCAAAACAAGATGCATCAGTCGCTCAAACTTAGCTGGAGCATTACACAATCCGAAAGGCATGACATTAAACTGGTATAGCCCACTTCCGGTACTGAAGGCAGTTTTCTCTTTGTCATCGTCATGTATTGCCACTTGCCAGTATCCACTTTTGAGATCCAAGGTGGAAAACCATTTGGAGCCCGATAGAGTTGTTAATGTATCGTCTATTCTCGGGAGAGGGAAGCTGTCCTTCTTGGTGACGTCATTAGGCTTTCGATAGTCCACACAAAATCTAAGACTCCCATCTTTCTTTGTAACCAATACTACTGGTGCAGACGATGGACTGTTTGACTCTTCAATGATTCCCTCTTGAAGCATTTTATCAATTTGGTTTTCCACTTCCTGTTGCTTAGCTACTGGCATACGTCGTGGTGGTTGTCTAATTGGGTGTGCCAATCCAGTATCAATTTTGTGTTGAATCAAGCTGTTCCGTCCGGTTTGATTGTCCATCACAAATACGTCTGCTTCTTTCAAGATGAACTCTGTGGCTTCTTGAAGTCTATCTGGATCGAGATGTTTCCATGATTTCACCAAAGTCTGCATCAAGGTGTCTGTATCCAATTTGGATTTCACAAAATGTCGCTTATCTGGTAGGTCACAGTTTGATATTTGCTTAACTGGTTCGAGAACTCCAATAATGTCTCCTTCTTTTATTCTTACTGTTTCGGAAGAAACATTGGCAATTCTCATCATAATGTCTCCATTTGTTCTTACTAGAGTCTTCCCAACAAGAAATCTTTCTGGTTTATCTCCAATAAAATTACGTGTTAGTCCAACGCAGCACCCAGGGTTTGTTTCTAATCTTCCGCAAATGATCTTCTCAGTACTTCCAGGAATTCTCACTGCGGTTGTGGCCAGGATCTTAACGGCTTGGGATTCTTCTTGTTTTGTTAGGACAATTTCTTCATTACCAAATTTAAGGATGTTCATGGAAGGATCAAAAGAGAAACCATGTTGGCCGATCAAATCCATTCCCAAAATGAAATCATCTTCTATATCGGCGACTAATGTTCTGTGCCTAAAGGTGGTAGATCCAAAAGTAAGCTCAATCATAGCTTCTTCTTGAACTGGTGCAGATTCGCCGGTGACTGCTCGTAGTGACAGGTTTCTTTGTCTGAACTTAGACATTCTCAAGTTTTCCTGGATTTTGGAATCTCTGATACCATCAATGAATGCAGATACTGCCATCCATTCTTGCATGTCTTCGCCAGCTGCAGGAAACGCCAAACTCACTAGCCTTCTAACTTCTGATTCGAATTCTTGTAAACTCTCGCCGGGTTTTTGAATTCTTGATTTGACTTGAGTTCTAAATATTTCTTGCCTGTAATGATCTCCGAAGCGCAATTCCAACGTCTGACTTAGATGCTGGTAATTCTGTTGATAGACTGAAGGAATGGACTGAAGAAGGTCTAAGGCAGGTCCTCGTAGCGCCACTATTAGTGCTGTAGCTTTCTCTTGGTCGTTCCATCCATTGGTGTTTGCAGCAGCTTCAAATTGTCGAATATACATGGTCCAGGATATGGAACCGTCAAAAGTTGGTGGTTTTATCTTCATACTGGAGAATGCTCCAACACTAACTGGATTGATGGACTGTATTTCTAATTAACGCACCTTATCTTCGAGTGCTTGAACTTGGTCCTCCACTTCTTGTCTTAATTGCTGAACATCGTCTTTAACTTCTTGAACATCGGTTTTGACTTCAGCTTTTACTTCCTGAACGTCGTGTTTAACTTCTTGCACATCGTCTTTAACTTGTTCGATCTTCTGGTCTAGGTTAGCGACAGCTCCTTGTATGGTTTGGAATATTTTCTGCAGTCTTCCAAGGTCCTCCTGCCGTTCTTGTTGTCGCTTAGCTTCTTCTTGTTGTCGCCTAGCTTCTTCTTGTTGTCGCCTAGCTTCTTCTTCTTGTTTTTCTTTTTGTCGCCTGGCCTCTTCTTGTTGTCGCCTAGCTTCTTCTTCTTGTTTTTATTTTTGTCGTCGGGCCTCTTCGTCTTGTTTCTCTTGTTGTCGTTTAGCTTCTTCGTCTTGTTTTTCTTGTTGTCGTCTGGCTTCTTCGTCTTGTTTTTCTTGTTGTCGTCTGGTCTCTTGAAGTTCCAACATTTTGCGCAGTTCTTCAACTTTTTGTTCGTCCATTTTGGCTTGTTGTCTTGTGATAGGCATATACAGAATGTTCTAGAATTTCCCTCGAGCTTTCTTCAAATATCTTTTCTGGTCCTTACTCGAAGTTCCAAACACGCCGGTGAAGTCACAAATTGGATAACTTGCTTTATTCTAGAATAGAATGTTCTGGAATTTTCTTGAAACTTCTTTTCTAGATGTCGATTGATACAGCAAACACGTCGGTGAAGTCACAATTTCGATATCTCCCTTGGTTTCCAAATAGAATGTTCTAGAATTTTCCCGAAACTCCTCGAAAAACCTCTTCTGAATGACGATTGATGTTCCGAATACGTCGGCGAAGTCACAAATTCGATATCTCCCTTAGTTTCCAAATGGAATTTTCTAGAACTCACTCGAAGATTCACTATCACAGTCTAAATCGGGTATAGTCACTTCCGGGGTAATTCACACGATCGGTTAAGTCTCTTTTTGTGATTGTCACTGTTTGCACTGCACTAACTGTCCCAGTGTTCACTTAGTGTTCAGTTTTTACACTACACTAATGTCCCCGCACTTCCGCAATTGGATTTCACTCTGCAGTCCCTTATATCCGACTTCTGGCACCAATGTCACGGCTTTGGGTTGCCTGACAGAAATCTTGGGTTCGTTGTTCGTTTGGTTTATTCCAAAAATCAAAGTCCAATTAACACAGCAATAATTTATTCCACTTAACAATACACTCTGTCACTAATTACTTTAATAACTAACTCAACAATTAAACTCTTACAACTCGCAATAATCACTATTTAGATCGTATCACAGTCAAACTTTAATTAAAAACTACAAAGCAATAGCCGCCTTTATATATCCCCAAATCTATTCCTGTAAAATCTAGAATACACACGATAATCTTATTTTCCCGAATTAAGTAGAATAATTCACTGGATTCTAGTATACTCAAGAGGAAATGCCGAGAGATTCTTGACAGCCTGGCGATTCATCACAATATTTTCACATAGGTACAGTCAATTGCCCCAATGCATTTGGGCAAAGACGCTTTCGCATAAAATTTAATGTTAGCTATTTTCAATCTCCTCTGCTGTTTGTGGCATGTTAATAAATCTTGGAGAAAGAGAAGCTAGCGCCCTTGATACCCTTTTTACTACTCTGCATGGCAGTTGCTTAACATTAATTTTTCTCCAGCCACCAATTAATAGCTACCAGTTGCGTAGAACCGTAAAGTTATTAGTAGCTGAAGCATTGGAGTAAATAATGATTTCTAAAAACAATAATATGTATTAGAAGCAAGTATACCATATACCCAACCCAACTATCAGCATAATAAAGTTAGAGAAAATAAGGAAAAGAGTAGTAATTTAAACCTAGGGCAGGCGCGCATTTGAAAATCACATTTGCGTACGAAATAATTGAAAAAAGCAAAATTCATTTTTCAATAGATTAAAAAATAAAATAAATTGTAATTTTAGACAACTAAATGAAATCCTTTATACTGATTTCGCCAAAACAGAGAAATAATAATCATAATATTTAAATACAAACTATAAATTTCAATTTTTAACAAAATCGAAGAATAAAAAACGCTTCTTCCTAATCTTCTTCTTCCACTGTGAGCAAACAGTTCAGGCAGGTAACAGACTTAGTGCTATTCCCCTTGCAATTTTTTGCAAATTTACTTACATGATAAGGCGCGCTGGCGGCACGGAATGCCGAAAACTCAACACCTGCAAGTTCAAGAGCTATTGACATCTGTAAACGCGCTCTAAGGTCGTAAATTGTGCGTAGTAGGTTCCCTGATATAGTCATTTGATCATTGCTAGACGGACAATATGATAAAATCAACAATATTTGCGGAATCCTCAAGAAGGCCACATAAAGGGCCGATAGGGCGCCTGCCCGAGGGCTAAAGAAAATTGAAACCAAGTTATTCCTTCTCACTAGGTTTCACCATATTATTTTCAAAAAGTTTCCTGTGTGTTAGAAGTAACTTTTGCACAAACCTGAAAATAAAACAGTTTCCCTTTACAACCTTCACCTCTATTGTTGTCTCTTGCTTCCTCTATGCTACTGATAAAAATATAGGTTGAATAAAATATAATTATCGTTGTGTGCAAAATTCAATTCCCCAGACTTATTTACGTTACAATACCTTGTCTCACCTGTTAGTAGGTTGCTCCAGGGCTTCTATTAGTTTCAGCACATAAAAGACAGTCTTTTTACTTTCCCTAAACCTGGTAAAGAAATCCCTATCATTATATTCATCGAAAGGATTAAACGTCTGGCGGATTATCTGGGGCCTCCTTCCGTATGCACGAAATTGTAGAAATCCTCATCTTGAGCCCTTTAAATACTTCCATTTTTCGAAAAATAAAATTTCACCACAAAATTGATCTAATCAGTAAATCACGAAAGAAAAATATTTTTTTTTTTTTAGGGTTAAGTCGCTAAACTCGCACTATCAACGGTGGGTTATTTAACTCAAGGTTACACCAAGAGTTATAGCTAACCCCCTGTGGTGAAACGTTTACCCTGGAGTTATAGTTAACCTGTAGTTGACTCTCTATTGAGAAACCAGCCCCTAAAGGTTCCAAAAATTAAACTGTGTTGAAATGATGAATGCAAAATTTATTATGTAGATAGAAGGAAAGGGGTACCGGCTACCTATTTGTTTGTATACACCTAGAGAATTCATTTAATTTGCGCCAATTTTTAAATTTTAGGTTTTCAAAACCTATACTTTTTTTCGTTTTGTTTCGAAATATCTATTTTTTTGTTTATTTTTAGTTTAATAATTTTCAACTCTTCATACTTTTCCCATGTTTTCATGTGCACATATTTATACCAGATCTTTAGTTAATAAATTTAATATTTTCCAAGATAATGTTCTTTCACATAACTATGATGTCTTGGGAGTGTCAGGGACGTGGCTGAGTGCTGAAATTCACGACAATGCTCCGCAAATGAATAACTACACATTTGTAAGGTGGGATAGGGAGACGAGGGCCGGTGGTGTTGGAGTATATATTATATAACAGTTTAAAGTTTACCATTCTTTTAAGCGATGGTAGGGAGTGTCTTGGGCAAATCTGGATTAAGGTGACCAATTCGAATTATATGTCTATTGTTATAGGAAATGTTTACAGGCCGCCTGACACCGACGTAAAATATTTTTCTTCACTTTCTGAAGATACTCTTATATCCATGTTCACCTCTTATGATCACGTAATCTGTATGGGAGACTTTAACATAAACATGTTCAATAGGAATGTTCACAAAATAAAAAAAATCCGTTTAACCATCATCAAATTATTAAGCATCGTTTCATCAGTAAATCTACAAAATTTTACGAAAATCAGAAAATTCTTTCTTTGAGAAAAACGGAGACGAAATATTGATATTCGTTTAAACGCACGAAACGCTGTCTGACGTCACAATGCGTAATGAGTTAGCACGCGCAAGTACAGTGGCGTTACTAGCTACTTAGATCAGCCTCTTGTGACGTTGCTTTTGCGATTTTTGTTGGCAATAAAGAATATTGATATTAATATTAGTGTTATTATTATGGTTCGGTTTTAATTTAATGAGAGAGTCTGTTTAACGTTTAACAAGTATTTTGATATTGCTGCTATCTCCTTCATGTCGATATCTGTGTTATAGGGTTTATCGAAACTAAGGTAGAAAAGGTACTATGGCTATGAAGGCAGGTTTTCAAAAGGCCGATTCACATAATCTGCCAACTGTGGACGTTATCTACTATTTTTTTGTTTATTTCGTTATCTACTATGGTATCAGAATGTTTGGTCAAGTGTCGACTTGAATCAGCTCCAGTCCATTGGTGTAGAAGTAAAACAGACGATATTAGGTATAGTTGCATTTGAACAATGATATATAGTTATTTACCTGTAACAAGGGCGGAAAGTTATACTTTCCAGCACGCAACGACATTTGCACGAACGACGAGCCACCGGAATTCGTGCAAGCCGCAAGTGCGGAAAACATGCACTTGCCCAATCATAAAACTGGTACGCATTTTCCTATTGTGTTATATTTTGTAAATCGACCTTTTTTATCACCTCAACAATGACAAAAAGGGTCAAGTCAGTCTCATATTTGAACCAATCATAAAATAGAAAAACATATTGCATTTCGTTTTGTTCAGTTTTGAAGTTTTTCAGAAGAAACTTTTTGTTGTTAAGCCTGACTCACACTAGGCAAATTTGAAAAATACATATTGCCTTTACCAGTTTTATGTTTGGCCAAGTGTACTTTATGCTCGTGTCAGTCCCATTTTTTCTATGAGCGTGTGAAAAACGCGTCTTCACGCAACGATTTGCGTGCGGAAAGTAGCACATTTTCGCACCTCGTAGAAAAACACGCACGTAGATACCACTCTTTTCGACTTGGTTCAACTTTGTTCGAGTCTCCCATCATTACACAAACACAGATAATTGGAGTGAATGCAGCTTCTTGGGATAAAGCAACAGTCAGCAACACAATAAATCCAATGTAAACTTGTAAACAAATCTCGCCAACGCGCCAGCTGATTTTTCGCTCCGCACAGTGACGTCACAAGCGGTACTCTCGCCGCAGGGGATCGTTTTGCTAACCTCGCTAATTTCGTTTTTTTTTTTGTTTTCCATTTATTAGAAAAAATAAAGGGTTTCTAGATGTTTTAACACTTAATACGTGTTTTGTGGACCTAAAACCACCACTTTTTATTACAATTGAAAAATAGTGAACATCCCTGTTCGTTGTCGAATAGAAAGCTCGAATTTGTTGAACTATATGAAACGTACAGTTTCAAACAATTAATAACATGCCAGAAGTATACAGAGACACTAATTGATCCGTGTTCTCATATAATGGTGAGTATGCAATCAACAGTGGTACAAGAGATATTCAGGTGTCTCACCATCACCTTATTTTTTGTGAATTTAACTTCCAGCTGAACACAACATTACCATGCACATACTTGTTCAGATCCCTTAATACTATTGACTCAGAGGCATTATTGAGAGATCTGCTTAGCGTCTCTTTGCAGAATATATTTTACCTTGATGAAATAGACTCAAAAGTCAACTTTCTAACATCAAATATTATAAAATTGTTTGACTGTCATGCGCCAGTTAGAACTATCACTTCTAATGAAAAACCTTACGCTCACTGGTTTACTGAAAATGTTCGGCTAATGATGAAGTTACGTAACCGTGCTCTTAATAGGTTTAGGGTTTAGAACCACAAAAAACCATGCTCACTACGAATACTATAAAGGTTTAAGGTATTTGGTAACCGCTTCGCTCCGCCGGGAAAAAAAGGCTTATTTAAATCAGAAATTTCAATCTTGCACGCAAAAAGAAAAATGGTCAGAACTAAAAAAAACTTAATATAGTCAAACAGAAAAGTAATAAATACATTTCGTTAATAAATACTTTGTAGGTACAGATAACTTCAATGTAGCAAACACGAAGATAATTATTTACTATAAAAATAATCCTATAACGCTCCCCAATATTTCTAGTTTTTCTCCTGTTAGAGGACTTGAAATGATCGAAATAATTGAAAACGTTGGAAGTAAAGCATTTGAAGACGACAATATTAATATTACATCAAATCAAATGTGCTGCCCTACTATAGTCCCTATTCAACATAAATAATCAATACATGCATTGAAAAGTCATATTTTCCGATAGGGTGGAAGCCAGGCAAAATAATTCCTTCACCAAAAATATATAACCCAACTGAATTTTCGAACCTTCGATGTATTTATATTTCACCAACCTTTTCTAAGATGTTAAAAAAGGTATTAGAAAAACAAATGAATATGTTTTTGAATGTCAATAACTTGCTCCCAGAAAAACAGTCAGGATTTCGTGCAAGATATTGCTGCAATACGGCATTTTCTGAAATAACTAATAACCTAGTAAAAGCCTATGATGAGAATAAAGCAGCTGTTCTCATCCTCCTTGATTACACAAAGGCTTTTGATATGCTAAATCCTAAAATTATGCTAGTTATTTTAGTTCATATGGGTTTTTCAGAGAACTCTCCAACTCTCGCAAAATCATTTTCAACTTTAACACGTTGGCTGCCGTGAGACACAAATGTGGTGTCTCAGGTTATTTTCGATAACAGCCGCGTGATCCATCGTTTGTGTCTCGGCGGTATTTCATCGCTATAGCCGCGTGAGCCGTTGTTGGGGTCTGAGTCCTATTTAAGTTAAATGGGATCGAAAGAGCGCGGCTGTAAGTGTTGGAAAGCAATTTTGGTTTTTGAATCTGAGACTCACAAGTGGTTTCTCATGGCCTAAAATATACCAAATTCATAAAATCAAAAACTATAGCAATGTAACGTCTTTATTGAATGAAATAAAACAAGAAAGCAAATGTTTTTCAAAAAATAAAACAAAACACATAAAAATTAGTAAAAAATACTTGAAAAAAATTATTTGGTGGAATTATGCACCTGAAGAAGACACTCAAGACAAAAATATTTCTCACGTGCAGTGCACTTTAGTTAGAGAATAGGGCGCGAGTTTTCTAGGCTTTGTCACAATGTTTCCGTGCTGAACTCGATGAAAACCAAACAATAAAATGATCCGCGTTGCACGCGCGAACGCCGATCAGGTGCATTCAGACCGGTGCAACAAACAGCGCAAAACGTTCGCGAACGTTGCAAAACATTTCAGTTTGGACGGTTGCGCGCTCAGACTTGCTCACGCGCGCTCTGTTTTGCGTGGCGCAGAATGTTTTCCATGCAGTGTCGGTACATAAACAAAAAATTGTTGCAGCAGTTTTGACGTTATCCGCGCTGCACAGAATGTTTGCGTCGCGCAAAACAGAGCGCGCGCGAGCAAGTCTGAGCGCGCAACCGTCCAAACTGAAATGTTCTGCAATGTTCGCGAACATTTTGCGCTGTTTGTTGTACCGGTCTGGATGCACCTTTACACAAACTAGAAAAAAATAGCACTCTGAGGAAAAAAGGATGCCTAATACGCTAGCCCGACAGGTACATACACGAGACGCCACATTTGTTGCACTTGGGTCAAAATTTTATATCTTGAGGCCGCGTGACTCATTAAAAATTGTCAAAAAAATTATTTTAAAATTTTTTTTTTTGGAAAAAATCCACTCACGAGTGTTCTAGGATACTAAAGTTGAACTTTTAGAGAAAAATAAAAGTTGGATTTAGTGGCGCCAATAAAAACTGGCGTGCCAGTAAATTTTATTAGCAAGTGTAAATATGGACTTGCATACATATATATATTATTTTTGCATGCATAGATTAAAAAAGTCTGCGTTCTTCTGAAATCACTGGCGCCAGTGGTGACAAATTCGTACAGAAAATCAAAACTTTCAAGTGTAAACAAGTGCTTGCACTTCGGCGTCCGCTCGCCTGGTTTTAGTTTGATTCTCATTTCGGTTGCTGCGAGTTCTCCTTGAAGTTTTGCAGAAGCACCTAAAGTTAGTCGACGACCAATCCATGGTTTAACCCAGACACGGCCATTTCGTTGGTTGCGTTTCTTTTTTTGTATTTCTTTTATCTTTTTTTTTTTTCACTAAAAGTTAAGCGACTATTTTACAGGCTTCGGAAAGTTTACTCGACAGTGCACACTGAGAAAAACACTTTAAAAATGGAACTGGCGTGCCATTTATTTTTGTTTTTCACACAAAATGTAAACCTTTACTGGCGTGCAAATAGAACTGGCGCGACCACTGGCGCCACTAAATCTATGCATGTGTAAACTCACCTTAAGGGACGGAATTTTTTTAGCATTACGGCAGCCAACGTATTACGAGCGCAATATGTGGCTTTGGATAAAAATAAATCTGACTTACTAGTGGTGTACCCCAAGAAAGTATATTAGGTCCTCGTTTTTATCTTATATAAAGCTCTAAGTTTCACAAGGTTTTACAAAACTGCGACTATCATAAATAGGCTGACGACTTTCAACTAAAATATTCCTCTGATTCACGTCTGTTGCACTTTTATTTTGTAGTGAGAATACCAAAGCTTTTCTTACAGAGAATTTGAATATAGTTATCGATGATAATCAGATGGAAATCAAAAAGTCAGCGAAAAAATCTAGGCTTGGTCATGGATTATAGGCTTAGAATCTCGGAGCATGTAACGTCTAAACTGGAATCGGCCTATTCAACTTTAAAATGTTTATATTTACACTGGAATATTATCTCTTTATTAATTATGACTAAAGGGCGGATATAATGCAAATTGCATTTTAATGCAAATTTTGCATATTTTGACCATTTTCGAAAAAATTGCATATTTTTGATGTTTCGTGCATTAGTTTGCATATACAGTCATAGTTTATGACAATGTATATGGACCCTATGATTGATTCACATGATTGCACTCGCATTCAGACGGTACAAAACTCCTGCATTCGTTTTATATATGGAATACGACGCCGACGCAGACGAGGCGTTTCCCAGAAACTTAAAGAAGCGGGTTGGCTTAAAATGCGCTCACGACGTTTGCTTCATGAAGTCTGTTTTTACTACAAAATTATACAAACCCAAAAACCCTCATATCTTATAAGCTAGTTTCGTTTTCGTATTTAACACACGATAGAAGTTTGAAACATAGATACTTAATAGACACTCAGTCATTGTGAAGAATTCTTCAAAAAATCATTTTTAAATAGAATTTCTCATTTAATAAACGAATATACAGTGTCCCCCATAAGGTTCGCTACATATGGGAAAATTTAGATATGGTAACGCGAAAAATGAGGTTAGATGGCAAAATATCAGAAAAAGTTATTTCAAAAAAGTGATTAGAACGACGTTTGGGAAATGTGGAGCAAAAGCAACAAAAAAAATAAGCAATTACTTGTTTTTCGATATGCTCATGTATTTGCCGTCACAACAGTGATAACGTGACCGATGTCAAAATGTACTTTTAGATTATCGGACATGCAGAATCGATCGCACATAAGAACTAATAAATCTTACATATCTTTTAAAAGAAAAAATCAGAAACAAGTGCCTTATAGCATCTACCTGAATTTAATATGTGTACACTCGCTCCCTCTTAACTCCTCTTTTTCTTTTTTTCTCATTGCAGTTTTTCTAACATATAAAAACCGTTTTTTTTTTCTCACCATTTTTTTTATTGTTTTAGTTTTTTTTTACATTTAGTTTAGTCTTCAGTAGTTAGTTAGAATATTTGGACAACATCGGCACTCTAATGATCTTCATTGGGAAGGCTGCCAAAAAGGCGCTTAAGTTCCATTCTAGCAATATAGATGGCGCTGAGTGAGAGACATCATCTGTAGGTTGTCTGCGTTAAAAAAGTGTGTTTAAGTAGTTAAACGCAAGAAATAAATATAAAAAGTGGTTTTATTTTACGTAAAAGTGTTTCTGGATTTGTGAAAAGGTAGATTTAAGTGCATATCCGTATGGAAAATCAAGTAAAATGGGCTTTTCCAGGGACGAAATCAGCAAAATAAGGCGAGCTGTGAATGGCAGCTTGAAAGATGAGGAATTTCATAAGGTTCAAAATGCCTTCTTCTATTCGCAAATTCGATCTATATCGGTATTTCCAGCTCTATCAAATTCCTTGTAAAGGTAATGGAAGACCAAATTCGAAGTTACATGGATACCAATGAACTATTTCCACCAAACCAATCCGGATTTCTTGAGGGATATGATTGCTGCACAGCTCTTTCTAAAGTAACAGATGATATATTTGCCGCTCCTGACAGTAATCAAGCATCAGTTCTTGTATTATTGGACTTTACTGCGGCATTTGATTTAATAAATCACGATTTACTTCTATCAATATTAAAATATATTGGTTTTGAATGTACCGCTTCTTGTTTAGTTCAATCATATTTATTTAATCGTCAACAGTATGTAATCCTTGATAATAAAATGTCGGATCCTTGTGAAGTGGTCGCCAGAGTTCCTCAGGGAAGTATTTTGGGTCCTCTTTTGTTCACAATTTTTACCTCACAATTCGACAAATACGACAATGCAGTAGTCATACTTACGCAGATGACAAACAAATACTACTGTCATTAAGTTCCACACAGAGTCAGCAAGCATGTGTCAGATTCTCGACCATCAAAATAATAATAATAATAATAATAATCAAAATAATAATTGAGTAATATATAGATACTGTAATGTTTTGAATAAGGAGATTCTTTTTTAATGCGTAATTTGTCTTGTTTTTCTTGTTTAGTATTTTTTATTTTTTGTGATTTTTTTTTTGATTGTATCAGTTTGAACTTATGATGAGCATTAAATTATTTTATAACACACTAGAAATAGGACATTTTGTTAGTGTTTTGTTTGTTACCTTATTTTTCTCTTTTTTTTTTCTCTTTGTTGCGTCCGCCACGCCGTATTATTTATTTTTTCTTTCCCTTTTTTTGTTCATGTATATTACTCGGTGCGGACGGTTACCAACGACACATCAGTACGTTTCAAGCATCCGAATAATAATTTTAAAAATAATGTCCGTTGAAATTGTGTCGCGTCATATATTTTTTGTTCGAATATTATTGTTTTTGATGTTTCCATTAATGTGTAACATTTTTTAGGAATAACTCTAATTGTAAGTAATCATTTGTATACTGTTATGACTCAAGGCAATCAATGTTTGTGTTTTTTTTACAGCGTTTATCCTCCTGATGAAGACATAAATAAATGTCGAAATATAGAGGTTTTTTAAGAATAAAGTGAGTGTTTAACTTGACGTACTACAGACCGAATTTCCCAAAAATAACCCTTTTCTATTAACAAGGATACGGTCGATAATTACTGTGTATATATATATATATATATATATATATATATATATATATATATATATATATATATATATATATATATATATATATATATATATATATATACTAATTAAATAATTTGGAGAGGATATCGGGTAGCGGTCTGGACTAGTGAAACTCATTTGTTTTTATACTCAATATTTCGTCTTATATTTTAGACTTCATCAGGAGAAACTACAAGAAAAATAATGAATAAAAATATGTTGGTATAAATAACAGAAATGGCAGTTTAAAATGAATTGTACAATAATAAAATAAGGAACAAAAATAATAAAGAAATTAAATATTACTTACAACACAGAGCTAGTCGAGATTTTTGTATTTTCCTATTTTTAATAGATTTTGATGTCTTTTTTTAGAGAAAAATTTTTTTGCAACGAAATTGTCAGTCAAAGTCTACCGAAAAATTAAAATTTCAACTGGTTATTGTGGTATGATCTAAGAATATGAACGTTCCATATAATGTTTACAATAGTCAATTATTGAGTTAGGTTTAAAATATTACAATAGATGTTACTTAATTGGTTAGTATCAGATTTATTATTTAATGAATGTTCTGTTTTTTGAATATAACACATTTCCAAAAAAAGGCGACTTTTATAGTTATTTTCTTTTCTCAAAATTTTTACCTCGTTGAAATTAAACTGATGTCCTGTTTTTTGGAAATGCTCAACAACAGCACAAGAGTTCTTTCCCACTCTACAATCGCTCCGGTGTTGTGTTAAACGTTGTTTGAGCCATTGTGCTGTTTGGCCAACGTAACAACCTTGACATTCCATGCATGGAATTTTGTTATCTTCTGTACGGATGACTTTTGTGTCAAGAAAAGGTAAACAACGATCTATTTCCTGTTCCACTGTAAATTGAAGTTTTTTGTGAAAAGAATTAAATATATTCAAGGTCACTGCAATCTGATCAGAAGGAACTGCGCAGATTAGATCATCAACGTACTTGAATATGAAGGGGAGATTGAAAGGCAATTTTGGAATGGTCTTGTCTAAAAAGTGATCCAAAACAATCATGGCTAAAATAGGGCTAATTGGTGACCCCATTGGTGTACCAAAAATTTGTTTATAAAAGTTATTTTTGAAACTAAAATACGTGTTGTTGAAGGTGAAGTCAATTAATTTTAAACAACTGTTTTTTGATAGTGAAGTGTAAGTTTCTATTTTGTCCCATTTCTCTCTTAATATTTCTAAAACAAGATCAAGTGGAATATTAGTAAATAATGATACTGCGTCGAGAGAGATTAAAATATAATTGTAAGGTAATTGAAAACCGTTAATAATGTTAACAAATGTAAAAGTGTCTTTTATGTTGTAGTTCGTGTTATCAGTGAATGCATTCTGTAAAATTCGAGAAAGGAACTTTGACAAATTGTATGTTATACTGTTAATCGAACTTACAATGGGACGCAGCGGAATGTTGGGCTTATGTATTTTAGGAAGACCGTAAAACTTTGGACATGTAGCATTGTAAATCATTAGAAATTTTGCTTCATTTTCATGTATTTCTTTTTTATATTTAAGTGATTTTATTAGGTTGTTGTAAGTTGTTTGAATAGTTGTAGTGGGATCTTTAGTTAGTTGGATGTAAGTGGAATCATCATGTAAAAGTTCCAATGCTTTTTGTAAGTATTCTTCCCTATTCATTGCTACAGTGCATCCACCTTTGTCAGACTGTAAAATATACAAATCAGGGTTCAGTTTCAAAAATGCTTTAGTTTTGTTGAAAATATTGATAAATGGTGATTGGTGTAAATTCTGAGCTTTGTGGTAGTAGTTAGTTATAATGTTAGTAGCCTTTGCTCTCAATATGTCTTTAGAATTGGTTGGAATATCATCAATAATATTTTCTACATACTTTTACATGATGATTCCACTTACATCCAACTAACTAAAGATCCCACTACAACTATTCAAACAACTTACAACAACCTAATAAAATCACTTAAATCTAAAAAAGAAACACATGAAAATGAGGCAAAATTTCTAATGATTTACAATGCTACATGTCCAAAATTTTACGGTCTTCCTAAAATACATAAGCCCAACATTCCGCTGCGTCCCATTGTAAGTTGAATTAACAGTATAACATACAATTTGTCAAAGTTCCTTTCTCGAATATTACAGAATGCATTTACTGATAACACGAACTACAACATAAAAGACACTTTTACATTTGTTAACATTATTAACGGTTTTCAATTACCTAACAATTATATTTTAATCTCTCTCGACGCAGTATCATTATTTACTAATATTCCACTTGATCTTGTTTTAGAAATATTAAGAGAGAAATGGGACAAAATAGAAACTTACACTTCACTATCAAAAAACAGTTGTTTAAAATTAATTGACTTCACCTTCAACAACACGTATTTTAGTTTGAAAAATAACTTTTATAAACAAATTTTTGGTACACCAATGGGGTCACCAATTAGCCCTATTTTAGCCATGATTGTTTTGGATCACTTTCTAGACAAGACCATTCCAAAATTGCCTTTCAATCTCCCCTTCATATTCAAGTACGTTGATGATCTAATCTGCGCAGTTCCTTCTGATCAGATTGCAGTGACCTTGAATATATTTAATTCTTTTCACAAAAAACTTCAATTTACAGTGGAACAGGAAATAGATCGTTGTTTACCTTTTCTTGACACAAAAGTCATCCGTACAGAAGATAACAAAATTATTTTAGACTGGTTTCAAAAAAGTACTGCATCCGGTAGATTCATTAATTATTTCTCAAACCACCCAAAAAACCAAAAGTATAATACTGTTATCGCAATGAAAAATAGGTTAACACATATCAGTGATGAGAGATTTTTACAAGACAATTTAAAAACTCTTTTCAAAATTTTTATCAACAATGGTTATCCAAAACATATCTTGACAAAATTAATTTACAATTCCAACATTTTTGACGGCCCAACGGAACCTGATAATATACAGATAACATACAAAAAACTACCTTACATTAAGGATTTCTCACACCAAATTATAACACTCTTTAAAGACTTTCCTAACATAAAAATTGCAAAATACAATGACTTGACAATCAGAAACTTATACTCTAAAATAAAAGATAAAACTCCTTTACTTTACAACAATAATGTAATTTACAAAATTCCATGCATGGAATGTCAAGGTTGTTACGTTGGCCAAACAGCACAATGGCTCAAACAACGTTTAACACAACACCGGAGCGATTGTAGAGTGGGAAAGAACTCTTGTGCTGTTGTTGAGCATTTCCAAAAAACAGGACATCAGTTTAATTTCAACGAGGTAAAAATTTTGAGAAAAGAAAATAACTATAAAAGTCGCCTTTTTTTGGAAATGTGTTATATTCAAAAAACAGAACATTCATTAAATAATAAATCTGATACTAACCAATTAAGTAACATCTATTGTAATATTTTAAACCTAACTCAATAATTGACTATTGTAAACATTATATGGAACGTTCATATTCTTAGATCATACCACAATAACCAGTTGAAATTTTAATTTTTCGGTAGACTTTGACTGACAATTTCGTTGCAAAAAAATTTTTCTCTAAAAAAAGACATCAAAATCTATTAAAAATAGGAAAAAACAAAAATCTCGACTAGCTCTGTGTTGTAAGTAATATTTAATTTCTTTATTATTTTTGTTCCTTATTTTATTATTGTACAATTCATTTTAAACTGCCATTTCTGTTATTTATACCAACATATTTTTATTCATTATTTTTCTTGTAGTTTCTCCTGATGAAGTCTAAAATATAAGACGAAATATTGAGTATAAAAACAAATGAGTTTCACTAGTCCAGACCGCTACCCGATATCCTCTCCAAATTATATATATATATATATATATATATATATATATATATATATATATATATATATATATATATATAGAGGAGGACAGTAACTTTTCCTTTGTTATATATATATATATATATATATATATATATATATATATATATATATAAATAAAGTGTACTCTTTAAAGTTTATCCGAGCTTTCGATAATGTTTATTATCATCTTCAGGGAACTATGGATCAATATACAAGTTAAAGACAATAAGACAATACTATAATGTAACTTACATCTTTGGTGAGATTATTAAAGATAAATGTTGTGTAATTGATCTGTTCCATCAGCATCGAGGACAGTGAGAACTTAATTATTAGTCATTAATACATAATAAGCTTGTTAAAAATTATTGAGAAAGGATGAAAGATTGTGTAAATGGGACAATACAACATATTAAAATATTAAATAGTTACAGAGAGAGACTTTTACAATATATCACCCTGGGTTTGAGGATCATCCATCAAATGTGTAATTTGGAATTATTATATTAAAAAATAATTTTCTTTTAAATTTAAATGTCAACCAGAACCAGCTGGCCGTCAAGATCACCTGTTGAATTAATGACTTAAGACATATGTCATTGTAAAGTTAGGTTAGGAATACAACGCTATGTTCCATTGAATGAACTGATACACATTCGATGTGACGTCACTAGCAGACCCACTCAACACAGCAAGACGCCAGGAGCAACAGAATAGGATTAATTGAATCATTTGACATAATACTAAAAACCAATAAGCAAATAAATCATAGTAACACATTAAAGAGAATTTTCATTTAAATTGAGGTTAGGCCCTTTGTCTAGGTGTAACAGATAGGAATAAATCTCACTGAGGTGGTTAATATCAGATTTTTTGTTCATACAATTATCACTCTGAGAAATGAAAGCCATCTCTTTGAAGAGTCTCTTTGAGTAGTGGGATTCACTGGTTAAAACTCTCACAGAGTCATAGTCCATTTGGTGCTGGAGTGAATGTACATGATCAGCCAAAGCGCATCTTTCAGGGTGGAGTCTGCTATCGCTTTTATGGGAAACAATCCTGTCTTTCAGTTGCCTAGTTGTCTGGCCAATGTAAGTTTTGTCGCAAGAAGAACATGGAATGCAATAAACCACGTCTGATTTTGCGAGAATCGGAACTTTGTCCTTTAGGTTAGAGTGAATGGACTTTATGGGTAAAACTGACCTATTGGCAATTTTAATGTTTGTGAAAGCTTTACTGAAAAAACTAGTCAGCTTGGGTGTAATGTCTCTAATATATGGTAGTGATGTGTACAAAACAAAAGGAACAGTGGCCTCAGCAGGGGCCAACCCCAGAGGTGAATCAGCTGCCGTTGCAGGGTTATTCATTTGGGGATTGACTAGGTTGTTATGGCTAGTGTGTGATTGTAACACTTCTGTGGACCTTGATGTGCTGAACAGAATCTTTTTTAAGAGTGGAGTACACACAGCCCTATCGCTTCCTAAATTTTCCCATGTATCTTAAAAAAAATTGATACTAGCGGCATCTTTTGGAAGCCCCAGTATTTTTTTTCTGTATATATAAAGGGCGGGCTTCCACGTGGAAAATTTTGTGAGGCCCTCCTGTCAATAGGTGGGGCAGTATGTATCATTCAAAAAAAATGGGGTGGGCTTCGTATTACCGTTTTTTATATCAAAATATACACGTTTAGTTCATACAATTTGCTACCAGAGGGCGAACTAGTCGAAGTGTATATACAGTTTGGGCATACAGAAGTGCAGATACCACATACATTTTGGGAATCCCACACATTTGGCAACTCTGCGGCCGCCTTATTCTTTTAAAGCTTATTGTATTTTATGAATTTGGTAATTTAAGGAGGAATTTCCAGATAATCTCAACTATCAAAATGGATAATTCAAAATTTGAATTGAGTGAGCTACGAAAGCGTAGTGGTGCCATGCTAACATTGTGTACAAAAATCTGTACCTGTCACAACTTCACAGTTGACACCTTGACACCTGTCATTTTTGGTCTTAGATGTATTATCACCCGAACTTAAAGTGTATGCAAAATTTCAGCAAAATCCGTTGCGAAAAAATTGTTCAAAAATCTGCACCTGTCATATTTGATAGTTCACACCTACCATTATTAATCTAAAATGTATTATCACCCGAACCTAAAGTGTTTGCTAAACTTCAGCAAAATCCGTTGCGAAGAAAGGGTTCAAAAATCTGTACCTGTCACAATTTGACAGTTGAAATTTGTCATTAGTATTCTAAAAAGTTTTACCACCCGAACTTGAAGTGTATGCAAATTTTCAGAAAAATCCGTTGCGAGGAAATGGTTCAAACATCTGAACCCGACACATTTGACAGTTGACATCTGTCATTAGTGGACTAAAATGTATTATCACCCAAACTTAAAGTGTATGCAAAATTTCAGCAAAATCCGTTGCGAAAAAATGGTTCGAAAATCTGCACCTGTCATATTTGACAGATCACACCTATCATTATTGGTCTAAAATGTATTATCACCCGAACCTAAAGTGTATGCTAAATTTCAGCAAAATCCTTTGCGAATAAAGGGTTCAAAAATCTGTACCTGTCACAATTTGACAGTTGACATTTGTCATTGGTATTCTAAAGAGTTTCACCACCCAAACCTTGAAGTGTATGCAAATTTTCATCAAAATCCTTTGCGAGGAAATGGTTCAAACATCTGAACCTGTCATATTTCACAGTTGACATCTGTCATTAGTGGACTAAAATCTATTATCACCCGAATTTAAAGTGTATGCAAAATTTCAGCATAATCCGTTGCGAAAAAATGGTTCGAAAATCTGCACCTGTCATATTTGACAGTTCATACCTATCATTATTAGTCTAAAATGTATTATCACCCGAACCTAAAGTGTATGCAAAATTTCAGCAAAATCCGTTGCGAAGAAATAGTTCAAAAATCTGCACCTGTCACTATTTGACAGTTGACATTTATCATTAGTATTCTAAAATGTATTACCACCCCAACTTAAAGTGTATACAAAATTTCAGCAAAATCCGTTGCGAAAAAATTGTTCAAAAATCTGCACCTGTCATATTTGATAGTTCACACCTATCATTATTGGTCTAAAATGTATTATCACCCAAACCTAAAGTGTATGCTAAACTTCAGCAAAATCCGTTGCGAAGAAAGGATTCCAAAATCTGTACCTGTCACAATTTGACAGTTGACATTCGTCATTAGTATTCTAAAAAGTTTTACCACCCGAACTTGAAGTGTATGCAAATTTTCAGCAAAATCCGTTGCGAGGAAATGGTTCAAACATCTGAACCTGTCACATTTGACAGTTGACATCTGTCATTAGTGGACTAAAATGTATTATCGCCCGAACTTAAAGCGTATGCAAAATTTCAGCAAAATCCGTTGCGAAAAAATGGTTCGAAAATCTGCACCTGTCATATTTGACAGTTCACACCTATCATTATTGGTCTAAAATGTATTATCACCCGAACCTAAAGTGTACGCAAAATTTCAGCAAAATCCGTTGCGAAGAAATAGTTCAAAAAACTGCACCTGTCACAATTTGACAGTTGACATTTATCATTAGTATTCTAAAATGTATTACCACCCGAACTTAAAGTGTATGCAAAATTTCAGCAAAATCCGTTGCGAGGAAAAGTTTGTTGCGAAGAAATGGTTGAAAAATCTGCACCTGTCACATTTGACAGTTGACATCTGTCATTACTGGACTAAAATGTATTATCACCCGAACTTAGAGTGTATGCAAAATTTTAGCAAAATTCGTTGCGAAAAAATGGTTCAAAATTCTGCACTTGTCACATTTGACAGTTGACACGTTGACACCTGTCATTTTTGGTCTAAGATGTATTATTACCCGAACTTAAAGTGTATGCAAAATTTTAGCAAAATTCGTTGCAAAGAAATGGTTAAAAAATCTGCACCTGTCACATTTGACAGTTGACATCTGTCATTAGTGGACTAAAATGTATTATCTTAGAGTGTATGCAAAATTTTAGCAAAATTCGTTGCGAAGAAATGGTTCAAAAATCTGCAGCTGTCACATTTGACAGTTGAAACGGGTTTTCCGGAAAATTTGACCAAGCCCATTGGATTCCTGAGGTTAAAAAACCCTTAAATACCAACTATCGAGAAAATTGTTAAAGCCGTTCTCAAGATAGCATAACTGAAAATACATACCTACATACAAGTTTTACTCGTATGAGATGATAAGATTAATAAACTTTTAACGATAATAAGCCCGTTAGTTTGGCTTAGTTTGCAGTTTTAGGAAGACTTATCTAATACCAAACTTACCGATAGTAACCCGGTTAGTTTGCAATTTTACTCGAACATTCCCAAACTTACCGATAAGCCCGGTTAGGTTAAGTTAGTATGTATTTTTATTCAGCTATTAGCTATTCACAAACTCGCCAATAATTAATCAGGCATTTCCAAACTTATCAATAATAACCCGGTTAATTTGGGTTACTTGCAATTTTAATCAGACCAAGCTCACGGATAATAACCCGGTTAGTTTGCTGTTTTAAAAAGACATTACCAAACTTACCGATAATAACCCGGTTAGTTTGTGTTAGTTGGCAGTTTTAAGAAGATATTACCAAACCCACCGATAAAAACCCAGTGAGTTTGGGTTACTTTGCAATTTCAGTTGAACATTTTTAAACTTCCCAATGATAGCGCGGTTAGTTTGGGTTCTTTTGTAATTTTAGTCTGATATTACCAACAAGAATAACAATAACCTGGTTAGTTTGGATAAGTTCGCAATATTTATCAGTCCTCTATGTATGTTCAATTTTCGAAAATACATATTTCGATTTTTTCTGAATGCTGTTATTTCGAAAATTAACCTTTTCGAAAGCGCTTATTTCGAAAATTAATATTTCGAAAATCAATAATTTAGAAAACATAATGGTAATGTTTGATTAAAATCGTAAGCTAACCCAAACTAACCGGGTTATTATCGTTGAAAATATATTAATGTCTTCTTGAAAAAACTGCAACCTCACCGGGATATTATCGGTAAGTTTGGTGATGACGTCTGATTAAAATTGCAAAGTAACCCAAACTAACCAGGTTGTTATTGGTTAGTTGAGAAATGTCTGATCAAAATTACAAGCTAACCCAAACTAACCCTAACTATTAACTAGATTTACAGAAAAAGTTTAAATTTACAGAAGTGTAAATTTGCAGGAAAAGTGTAAATTTTCCTAAAAATATTTTTCAATGTTAGCATGACAGGTGCAGATTTTTGAACAATTTTTTCGCAACGGATTTTGCTGAAATTTTGCATACACTTTACTTGATGAGAGTTTGAATGCATGGTTGAAGAAAGTAAAATTAAAATTTTTACTATACTATCCCTTTATAACTAAGTGATAGACTGTCAAGCTAGCCCCCCACAGGACCCACATTCGAATTTTCTAAAAAAATTGCAACCACTTACTGTGCTCGGAGTGTTGTGCTTCACTCTCCGATGATATTTTCAACTGTGCCGTTTCGATACTAAAGTTATAGGGACAAAAAAAAGCAATGAGGGGGTAACTTGACGCTCAGCCCCCCAAAATTTTGGAAATCAAATTAAATCAATATCGATTCTCATCCAATCTGAAGTGTTTTGAACTGTGCTGTTTCAGGTTTTTTCTCAAAATTTCCGGATTTGGTCATTTTCCGACAAAATCCTACTGGGGGGCTAACTTGACGCTTAGCCCCCAAAATTTTGAAAGTCAGATTAAACAAAATTGAATTCTTATCAAATGTGAAGTCGCTGAAAAATTCAAAAATATAAAAATAAAAACATACAAACAATTACACAATAGTTATTTATGTACCAAGGGCGCAATTAGGGTGGTTGCTGCCCGCCGCGTGGAAAATGAAGCACGAGGAGCAGCCGAGGGCATTACCTATGCCAGGGGCCGCAAACACCATTCGCGCCTGTGGTTCATACAAGATTTCATGTACGAGGGCGAGTAGGTAATTTTGTAATTCGAATATTATTTTCATTGTCAAATAATACAACAAAACTGGTGGTTATTTGTCAATTTCCTGCAGTTACCAAGCAAACAAAACATTCAATTTAATCATTTTGGTTTGTTTTTGGAGAGGAAAAATAACCAATTAGTACCAGTATTTGCTCAATTTTTGACACCCACATTACCTGCATCATGGTGGCTCTTTGCGTGTGTTAAAACAGGAAGAAGTAAGGAAGTAAGAATGCAAGCATCAGCACACTTCAGCCCCCAGTAGGATTTTGTCGGAAAATTACGGAATATGGAAATTTTGAGGAAAACATAATACAGCACAGTTCAGCATACTTCAGATTTGATGAGAATTCAATTTTGTTGACTCTAATTTTCAAATTTTTGTGGGGTTGAGCATCAAGTTAGCCCCTCGATAGGACTTTGTCGGAAAATGACCGATTATGGAAATTTTGAGGAAAACCTGATACAGCACAGCTCGGCACACTTCAGATTTGATAAGAATTCAATTTTGTTTAATCTGATTTTCAAAATTTTAGGGGGCTAAACGTCAAGTTAGCACCTTAGTAGGGTTTTGTCGGAAAATGACCGAATATGAATATTTTGAGGAAAACCTGATACAGCACAGTTCAGCACACTCCAAATTTGATAAGAATTCAATTTTATTTATTCTGATTTTCAAAATTTTAGGGGGGCTGAATGTCATGTAGGGTTTTGTCGGAAAATTACCGATCATGAAAATTTTGAGGAAAACCTGATACTTCTGCCTTCTGGTTTGTCTGCAACACCGTTGGGCTATATAAACAGGAGTCGTATTGACATTATCTCCGGGCTTTATTGTATACAGCAGGAATGTCTGCTTATACCGTCGGGCTTCCGATAATATAGGGGGTCTATACACCTTATATACGGGACTCATATTAGATGTGATGTATGTCTGGCCTTAACTTAATATAATCTGTGTTGTATAGTTTATACAAACGGGACTCGTATTAGATGGGACGTATCTGCGGGCTTCACTTCATACATGAAATATACTTTTTTTATACACCTTCGTCCCCTGCCCCTATTACCGGGCTTCCACTCATCCATGAATTGTAGGGGGCTTCGGATCATATTGCTAATGTATATATATATATATATATATATATATATATATATATATATATATATATATATATATATAGACTGCAGTCCCCAATATTCCTAATATTATATATATATATATATATATATATATATATATATATATATATAATATTAGGAATATTGGGGACTGCAGTCTTGTGAAACAAAAAGGCCTAGAGTCTGTTGAACCCTTTATTGTATTGCCAAGCTTTCGAGTAATAATAATAATAATAATAATATGACTTTATTTACATCTTCCAAAAAAAATACCCATACAAATTGGAAATAAGTAGGGTGGCGAGATCTAGCACATGCTACTCATATCTAACCACCCACAGTGTAAATACTTAGGTAAAAAATTATAATAATTAGGAAAAGAAAATACAAAAGAAAAAAAAAAAGAAAAAAATAACAAGAAATTTCAAAAATAGTGTTTGAGAAAAAAATAAAATAAATAAATAATTTAAAAAAAAATAAAATAGAGAAAAATACATGAGAAAAGTTTTCTTACTACAATGGTGGAAAAATTTAGTCCCTTTGCAAAACAAAATTAGAACAAAAAAAAAATAATTAGCTAAAATTTCGGAAAAAAAATTTAAAAAAAATAAAATAAAATAAAACAAAGAAAAACAAGAAATTAATTATTAATTATGCGATCTCTGTTATTCCATGTCCGCAATAGTTAACCATTCGCCATTCTTTCTAAAGAGTACCTACCCAATTTGTTCAATTATTGTGATTTAATGTATATCTTAACGCGATTTTTAAACATGGAAAAACTTCTTGATTCCTTTATGCTGACAGGTAAGGAGTTAAATAATTTCATGGCATTATATGTGAACGATCTTTCATATAAAGCTGTACGGTGTCGAGGTATTGAATAAAGATTATTGTGTCTTGTAGTAAATTGGTGGACGTTGGACATTTTAACAAGTATATCCAAAAGGTATTGAGGTTCCTGAAATAAATTAATCTTATAAACCATGCAGCACATATGTACCTTAAACTTCTCTTCCAGTCTTAACCAACCCGATTCCACATAATAAGAGGATATATGGTCATATTTACGAACTCCGTAGGAAAACCGCAAGCATGCATTGGCAAGCTTTTGCAGACTTTGCTTATCTTTAACAAGAAGAGCAGGCCAATATAATATATCACAATAGGAAATATGTGAAAGAATTAAACTATCAGTCAACCTTAATTTGACGGGGGTACTCAGGAAGTCTTTAAATAAATATAGAGTTCTCAATTTGGTATAGCACTTTTGCAATACATAAGAAATATGATGTCCAAATCTAAAACTTGAATCGAAATAAACTCCCAAACTCTTACAAGATTCCGAAAAGGTAATCTTAATATTATTTAGGGTAATATTTAAATCTCTAGCAAGTACTGCAGAGTTCCTTCCAAATCCAAGCAACTGTGTTTTCGACGCGTTCAAGAGAAGTCCATGAGCCGAGGAAATGTTATGTATGATATTCAAATCGCTATTAATAATGTTCTGTGCTTCAAGCAAGTCAGTATCAAAAGAAAAATACAACTGGAAGTCATCAGCATATTGGTGGGAGTTTAAGAAATTTAAATAGTTACAAAAGTCGGCAGTATATATGGAAAAAAGTAGAGGCCCTAGAACGCTACCCTGAGGAACCCCTCGACCGACACAGACAGAAGAAGAGGCTGAGCTACCCAAAACTACTCTCTGGTCTCTATTGTACAAGTAACTCTTCATAAGCGTTAAGGCTGAGTGAGACAGACCAAAATACCTCAACTTAGCAAAAAGCATTTGATGATCGAGAGTATCAAACGCCTTGATGTAATCTAAAAGGATCAAGCAGCTGCTCTTGCCCTCATCAGTTGCCTTTAAAATATCATCCCCAACCTTGATCAAAGCAGTAGCTGTGCTATGTCGAGGCCTAAACCCAGATTGCGTAATCGGTATTATCTTCGATGAATAAAAGTGCAAGTTGTTCAGATACAATTTTTTCCAAAATTTTTGATAACACCGGTAAAATACTAATAGGACGAAAATTGGCAAGTGTCGAGGGATTGGATATTTTAGCAACCGGAATAATATTAGCTATCTTCCAAGTAGATGGAAAGGTACTTGTTTGTAAACAAGAATTCATAATAAAAGTAATAGGTTTCAATAAATAAGGTGAAACCAAAGCAAGCATCTTCACATCAAGACCATCCGCGCCTCTTGCATTGGATTTTATTTTAGTTATTATTTCACTGACGGTCTGCTCATCAACCACTGTGAAATTCAAAATGCTTTGGACCCATTGTAAATAGAGCTAGAGTATTTTGTTAAAAAAGTGTTTTCTAGTGGATTGATATTAACATTAGGCACAGAGTTTGCAAAGTATGCATTGAATTCCTCTACAGATGCTATATCTTCCGGTGCACTAATGGGAGATGAATTTATATTGAGCCATCTTAAAGTCTTCCAGAACCCAGCGGGATCTGTATTAAATTTATGAGACAAATAAGCTTTTTTTTCATTCCTAATTGAGCTGGTGACAAAGTTCCTAAGTTGCTTGTAATCAGTCCATGCAGCTTCCGTTTTATTTTTCTTGTACCTCGAAAGAGCTTTAGCACGGAGTCGCATCATATATTTAATATTGGCAGTAATCCACGGTGCTGGCTTTTTGGTAACACGAGATGTTTTCAAAGGAGCATGTCTATTGAATAGAGTTTCAACAGATTGATTGAATAATTCTACCATATCATCCACATTGGCCAAATTAAACAAACAATCAATATCCACCCTATGCAGATCAGCCGAAAAAGATTCATAATTAAAGCTTGCATAGTCACGGTAAGTAAGAAACTTGACACCTGCAGATGGCCTCTTAACTAAAATTTTGCAGCTCACGAGACATTGATCTGAGATACCATCCATACGTAGCACTTCAGGATTACCCACATATTCAGGAGAATTGGAGACAATTATATCCAAAAGAGTTTCAGAGTTATTAGTGATACGGGTTGGTTCTTTACTTATCTGTTGGAGCCCATACTTATTTAAAAAGTTATTCAATAAAAGTTTACTATTTTGATTTGAAATAAAATCTATGTTAAAGTCACTACCAAAGAGAACCAGATCATGAGCAGGTAAAAAATTAACTATAGCATTTTTTAAGTCAGTGATACAATTTGAGACATTATCATGAGGAGGTCTATACAAAGTACCCAAGCATATTAGTTTGCCATTAACTTTAAGACTAATCCATAATTGTTCAAGAGCACTGATTGAAGTAGGCACATCCAATACTTTGTACTCGAACTTCTCGCCAACATAGAAAGCAAGACCACCACCCCTTCCCAACCTATCTTTCCTTATCAAGCTAAACCCAGGAATGTGAAGTGCTGAGGAGCAGATTCCGTCATTTAACCACGTTTCAGATAATCCAACAAAATCAAGCTCCCCAGCGGCCACAACATCCTGAAAACTGACAAAATCAGAACACAGAGATCGCACATTAAAATGAGAGAAATTAAGACTATTAATTTGCGCCATAAGGTTATATTAGGCTGTAACAAATTCGCTCCTATTCCGCATATACTAGTCGTAGCAAAATATTCATAAAAGTGTCTTGTGATAATGATAAAAAATAATCATAATCCATGCAAAATTAAACCATATAAATACGTAAAAAAGTGAAAATAGATATTTATTTAGAGAACCCAGATAAAATATTGTTTATTTCCAACCACATACGTAATGTTGACATTTCTGACTTTTCAAAAGTTTGAAAGTGACACTTTTTTGAATTTTACTTTCCACCCGGGTGGAAAGTGGTCCCGGGTGGAAAGTGGTCCCGGGTGGAAAGTGCTCACTTTCCACCCGGGTGGAAAGTAAGTTCTCATCTCCTAAAATGTTTAAGACGAGTCCTGCATGTCAAACGTTTTTTTAAATGAGTCAGAACTTGTCAATAAATTTTTTAATTTTTTTTTAGTATTTAGTCAAAATTATGAGGGTTGTAATTGTTGTAAATAAAATAGTATACAAACCTCGGTAGGAAGTTTCATTCCTGCCTCGAGATTATAGTTAACTTCGACACCTCGGTATGTAATATACTATTACAATACTGAGCAATAAATTCATACCCACAGATGCACAAAAAATAGGTAAATGTGATGGATTAACAAAAAAAAAAAAAAAAAAGCACATACACTCTGAAAGGCAAAGTAGAAATATTTATAGTAGGTTCGTAGCGACAAAATCTTGATAAAAAGAAATTAATTAAATAGTAAGAGTAGAGTAGAGTAACGTTGCACTCTTCATCAGGACTCACTACAATAAGATTGAGAAGAAAAAATAATAAATGTATTCTCTCTTATATAAAAAATAAACTCACCAAAGTGGATTTACATCAGAAAACTAACTTCCAGATGCATAATACAGTCAGGAAAAAATCCTATTGCTACTAACTTAACCTATCGTAACCCCCACTAAGTACATCCAGCTTTAAACCCGACTTTTCTTTTTCCCATCTCCAAGAGAGAGTGGAAAATTGGAGACTCGTAATGGCGCCGTACGTTGAACCCACAAAGCAATTTGTGCAAGTCACCCAGCAGGTTTTCTTATCAGTTCGACGGACGTACCAACAGTTGAAAACTAGAGAGAGAGAAAAACAATATATATATATATATATATATATATATATATATATATATATATATATATATATATATATATATATATATATATATATATATATATATATATACAGGGTGTTCCGAAACTATTGTGCCAAAAATTAACGGATGATAGATCTCGCCAAAATAAACGTTTTTTACTTATAAACACTTAGGCGTATGCGCTTCGGTTAAGTGATAATAGCACAATACAGTCCGCGCTGTGGTAGCCACCTTGCTCACGGAGAAACGTGTTTGAATAAGAAACTGTGCTATTAAATAATACCAAACCCAAGGAATGCTTGCAGTCATTATTAGCAACAATTATTCACATCAAAAGATGCCCAAAATTACGACCACCCGCACTAATGCATGCGTGAAATATCGACTGCAGGAAACCCTTCCCGAACCATTAGAAACTTTTCTCCTGTATGTCGGACAAAACATGTGGCACCAACACGACGGAGGTCCACCACATTACTCGTGAGCCGTAAGGGAACATCTCAACGAAACATAATCTGGAAAGAGTGCTTGGTAAGGGCGCACCTATTGCATGGCCTCCAGGTTCACCAGACCTGACCGAATGCTACTTTTTTTTTATGATGTCATATGAAAGTGAACGATACTCCAGTTGAAACAGAGGAATAGTCAGTAGGAAGGATTGTTGCAGCAGCTGCTGAAATTTGCGAAACGCCAGGAGTTTTTCAACGTGTTCTGGAGGCTATGTTATAGCGCTGTCACGAATGAATTGAGGCGAGTGGTCGTATTTTTGAGCATCTTCTGATGTGAATCATTGTTTTCAATAAATACTGCAAGCATTCTTGGGATTTCTGTATTATTTAATAACACAGTTTCTGCTTCAAACACGTTTCTTCGTGCGCAACGTAGCTACCACAGCGCGGACTGTAATGATAATAATAATTTCATGATAATTCTAAATTTGTTATTCCAAATTTTTGTTTTCTGTAGGTCATTGCAACAAGATCAGAGTGGTCTGAAAATGAATTTTTGGTTTTTTACACTTTTTCGCGGGACAATTAATTGAGCAGAATTACTGCACTGGATTTTTTTTTTTTTAGTTTCAATTTGAATCATGTGAACCAGACGGAAAGTTTTTGATATTTTTCAAATTACCAGAAAACAGGACAAAAAATTGATATTTATTAAAAATCCTTGTACCTTTTTAAAAATTGACACATGGACGTACAGTCAGTTCCTGAACAACTTTTCTCTTTACAATTTTTCGATTTCTGGTCGTCTAACCCCACTTTTCACATATTTAAGGCGAACTTTTTAAATTTGCCGCCATGACTGTGGTCACATGACATCTGTCACAGTGATTTTTTTTGTTGATGGGTATGCTGAATTGATCCCACGAAACATTTTTTTTGATATCTTAATAATAAAATATTTTCCCATTTGTTGCAAACTTTTTGGCGGTCACTGTATGTATATGTATATACAGTGAGGACATAAAGTCCGTCGCCCCCCCTCTAACTTTTGAACCGCTCGGTATATTGCAACGAAATTTGGAATGATGATATGTGAATAGATTCTCCATTTTTTGGCAAACAATTGACAGCTTCAGCTGTCAAAATGACAGCTAGGCGCAGTTTTGATACGTTTTTTTAAATAGAAGGCGGTGTCGAATGATATATCGTTTTGAAGGTCTCTTCATTCTAAATTTAATCCCTGATTCTGAAAACATTTGGTTTAGCGGTTTTCAAACTATGACGAAAAAACCAAAGCTTGTTTTGCTCATAAACACTTACAAAAAAAAAAAAAAAAAAATTTATCGGTTTTTTATTCATTATTTAAGTTACCAATGTCATGACGTCATTATTATTACTGAAAAAAAGACAATAATGAATAAAAAAGCGATAAAAATTTTTTAATTTTTTTTTTCATGAGTGTTTATGAGCAAAACAAGCCTTTGTTTTTTCGTCATTTGAAAACCGCTAAACCAAATGTTTTCAGAATCAGGGATTAAATTCAGAATAAAGAAACCTTTAAAACGATATATCATTCGACACCGCCTTCTATTTAAAAAAACGTTCCAAAACTGCACCTAGCTGTCATTTTGACAGCTGAAGCTGTCATTTGATTTTCAAAACATGGAGAATCTAGTCACATATCATCATTCAAAATTTCGTTGCAATATACCGAGCGGTTCAAAAGTTAGAGGGGGGCGACGGACTTTATGTCCTCACTGTATATATGATCGTTTCACTAATCCTGTAATACATCTGACATTACATAGCGATCCTGGCGGGATCGCCATGTAATGCCATGAATTAATTCAAATGACTGTTGAAATGAATTAACTGAAGAGTTTTGATAATTAAATTGAGTGTTCAATATTTTGAGCTCTGTCTAATGAAGAGAATTGAAGTTTAATGATAATTAAATAATATTTTTCCGTCTAGTAAATGATTATAGTTAAAAATTTTGGTCTCTCTCTAATTAAATGAATTCAAGTAAAATGTTCATTGTTTTGAAAGTATTTATTCTGGCTAAGTTTATGATTTTGAATAAAGGTTTTAATCATGAGATTTAAATAAATTGCCTGTTGAGCACGAATGTAATTTTGTTCTGGTTTGTTGATTTTGAGTGAAGGTTTAATCCGAGGTTTAATCATTTTAAAGATTACTGGAAGTTTTGAAAAATATGTATGTAATCACTCTTGAGATAGTATTTAGGTAGCTGTAATGTTAGAACCATTTTAGATTTTTTTTAATTGTATTAGAAAGGTGTTGGTAGGATATACAATTAAGGAACCATTGTAGTTTGGTATAAAGGCTCTGTTTATTTTCTCTAATAAAGTAAATTTATTAATGGAAAACCGTACCACAGTTGTTCATATCACTTGCTAATAGACACGCCCCCCAAAATTGTATTTTATGGTAGCTGCCCAAGGAAATAATTACCATCAAATACGACCACTTGCAATTTACCATCTAACCCAAATAAGAGTACTTGGCGCGGACGCTACAGTCTTATCACCGTTAAATTTTTGTGATGTTATATATAGTCCTTGCTCAACTACTCTCGATTCTAAGCGCATTCAGAAATTGCAAAACTGTTGTGTAAGGCTAATTTACGGAATACGCAGAAAAGAACGAATCACTTATAGACTGCAGGATGCAAATTGGCTAAATATGTATAGTCGAAGAGTGATGCATTCCGCAATATTTTTTTATAAAATTTTTGAAAAAAAGTCTCCCAGGTATCTTGTAGAAAAAGTGCGATACCGAAATCAAGTCCATAGCCGCAACCTTAGATGTAGCCATATTTAAGCGATACCACGCCATAACAAATAATTTTTCAAAAAATCTTTTCTATACAATATTGCTAACATTATAAACAAATTTCAAACAGTGGATTTTTCAACTTCGATTGCATGTCAAGAAACGAATTGAAACTAAATTATTTCAATCGCAGCTAGTACGAGAATAGTGTTCTATTATTTGTTGTCGTTCATTTTTCTATACTATATCCATGGAACCAAAAAAGCGGGCCAAAACACTTTCCGTGCGTGATCGAAGCATGATCGGCACGTGGCTTTGCATCTATTGGGCTAAAATAAACAAACCCCTCACGCTGGCCAATCGGATTTACCTGCAATCTGTAGGGGACTTCCAAGGTAGGGGAACTTATTGCTTTTGGCCTAATCGTTACAGGGTCGGAATGGTCATTTACGTTTTAACGATCGGTGGTGTTACATTTTACGGGATATTTAGTAGTGATTTTTTTTATTAGTTTTAAAGTTTTAAATTATTAAAATGTCGGATGAAGAAGCTGCTAATATGTGTTTCAACACTCCACCTCAAAAGAGACCAAAAAAAGTGCCTTTCAATAGTAATGAAAAAAATTTAATTATGAACATTTACAAAAATGAAGTCGAAGCAAATCCCGAATTGTTAGTTGATGAAATCGTGCGAAAAGTAGGAAACATTGCTGGAGTGTCTCCAAGTGGTGTTTATGCCGTTATGAGAGAATCTAAACAAAAGCAATTATTTTCGGATTCAAAGCCATACCCCTTACGAAAGAAAATTATTGACAAGGTAGACGATTTTGATAAAAACGCTATCAGAAGGAAAGTACATCAATTTTTTTTCCGGAACCAAATGCCAACAATAGATTCAATTTTCAAAGATGTAAATGATGATCCTGATCTACCAGATTTCAAAAGGTCGACATTCCACAAGTTGTTGAAAGAATTAAGTTTTAAATTAAAAAAAAGAGGGAGAAATAGTTTGTTGCTCGAGAAACCAGAAATTGTATTGTGGAGACGAGATTATTTAACGAAAATACGGGCCTATAGAAGAGAAAATAGGAAAATTTACTACCTGGATGAAACGTGGGTGAACGCAGGCCACACTAAGTCTAAAATTTGGGTTGATGAATCCGTAGGTTCTTCAAGGCAAGCCTTCTTAGATGGCCTCTCAACTGGGTTAAAGAACCCATCAGGTAAGACCTTATTAAACTCTTAACCTTAACGTGTGTGTCTGTGAACAAGATAATTTGCATTTGGATTAGGTATTGATTTAAAATTTGGTATAGTCTATTTCATTGCTGTTGATAGCAAAAATCGAGGATTAGGGCCATAAAGTAATTGTATTCTACTTGGTTTACAATAACTTTATGGCCTAAACCTCGATTTGTAGGTACCAATACCTATTAGTAAGCGATGGTCAAAAAGGGTCTAAAATTACTTGTTAGCTATGAAAAATAGACCCACAGTATGTATCTACCTGTGTATTTTCCAAGAAAGTTTATTATTAATTATTTTCTGTATTCATTAAAATCGTAGAGAATTGGAAGGGTTTCATCTTACCGTTCGATCAATTAGTTAAAATTCAGGTAACAACGAAAATGTGTTGGTATAGTATGAAATTTTAAGTATGTCTTTGGTAACTGGTTTTCGATTATTTGTGTTTGGTTGGACACGATTAAATCAAAAATTTTTTTTGTCTGCCTCGCAGCACATTTTATTCAGGAAATAGTCCAAAAAATATGTTTTATGCACGTAAATATTCTGTTTCAACTAAAACAAAATAAATCTTGTTTCAGGAAAAGGAAAAAGGTTGATAGTGTGTCACATAGGAAGCGAAACCGGGTTTGTACCCGACGCCTTGTGGGCCTTTGAGTCGAAGAAAACGGGCGACTATCATGAGGAAATGGACGGCAAATCGTTTGAAAATTGGTTTACCAACATAATTCCAAACCTAGAAGAAAATTGTGTAATTGTTTTAGACAACGCCTCATACCATTCAAGAAAAGCTGAACACCACACAAAAAAAGCCCTAATTCAAGACTGGTTGCGTTCGAAAAGTATACCATTCGAGGATAGCATGATAAAAGTACAACTTTTGCAGAAAGTGAAGGAACATAAAACCAAATATAATAAATACATTGTCGACGAAATTGCTAAAGCACATAATAGAGTAGTATTACGTCTTCCCCCTTATCACTGCGAGCTCAACCCAATAGAGCTTATTTGGGCGGACATAAAAAACTATGTTGCAAACAAAAATGTTACTTTTAAATTTTGCGATCTTAAAAATATTTTCAGTGAAGCTGTTTTGTCTATCACTGCTGAAAAATGGAATAATTGCGTAGGACATGTAAAAGATAAGGTAGAAGTGAAAATGTTAGAATTAGATCACATAGTTGATGAATTAGTTGATAGAAATCCGATAATAATTAATCCTAATGAATCTTCTAGCAGTTCTTCGGATTCTGAGTAACTGGACTAAAATGACAAAAGTATTTATTATTTTATCATTATTTTTTATTATTTTTGCGCTAGTATTAAATAAACATAATTTTGAAATCGAAAACTGTTAACCCGTTTGTCAATTGTCCTCCTAAAATAGAAATGTCCCCATTTTTTTGTACTTCATTAAATGTTATATGTATATACAAAATGGTTTTTGTTTTTCTTTATTAGTTAACCTTTGAGTAATTTTTCCATACCTAGTCGCATATTAGGTATTTAATAAAATTTGATAAAATTTCGATGGTCCCTAAGTGCGAGTCCGACTCTGTACAAGCACATCTGCCCAGGCCTCGCCTGAGGGATCACGTGCACTATGCATGACAATGTTTTGGTGCACTCCGTAGCTTCGTTGGATTTAGTTTACATATGAATGTAAACTAAACATTGTGGTATGTAATGAAATATTAATTTTTTCCTGCAAATGTGTACTTTATCTCTCTTTACCCCTCTCTCTCCTTTCTTACCTACGCTCCTTGTCGCTTTATTTTCGCTTTATTTTCGCTTAGTTTTATTTTCTAGTTAACTAAATTTATCCCTGCATTCTTGTTAATTTTTCTTTTATTCTGCTTTCATTTGTTGCTACTTTATTTGATACCTCAACAGCATTTGTGAGATCATGCGTTACCACGCAAAATAGGCTGAAATAAAGGCCATTAACTCATCTTATTGTACAGTGCGGCCATAAAGTAAGGAATAAATTCAATAATATTTTTCTAAGCATTTTTTTAAAAAATTCTCGAAAATGTCAATTTTATTTTATGTCGAGCATTTTTTAGAAAATAAAATTATTACACAGGGTGGTCGCAGAAAAGCTGGACAGGTAGTAACTTAATTTTTTTTATATAGACACCCCTAATTTTTTTTACATTTTCGGATTTCTGATAAAATTCTAAGTATTTTTCATGAAACATGTCCTATACCTAAATTCAACTGTTTTGGAAATATTGACAGTTGACAATTGACTTTTTTGCAAGTTTGAGAGGCTGTAAAACCCAAACGGTTAATTTTAGAGGAAAACCGATTTTACATTTCTATCTTAGATTTTCATAAGCTATCATTTGACACCAACCTTGAATTTAATCCATGATTAAAAATTCCCGTTAAATTTATTCTCCGATTGAATTAAAAGTTGGTGTCAAATGATAGCTTCTGAAAATCTAAGATAGAAATATAAAATCGGTTTTCCTCTAAAATTAACCGTTTGGGTTTTACAGCCTCTCAAACTTGCAAAAAAGTCAATTGTCAACTGTGAATATTTCCAAAACAGTTTAATTTAGGTATAGGACATGTTTCATGCAAAATACTTTTTATTTATTTTATCAGAAATCCGAAAATTGAAAAAAAAATAGGAGTGTATATTTAAAAAAATTAAGTTACTACCTGTCCAGCTTTTCTGCGACCACCCTGTATAATAGTTTCATTTTCTAAAAAATGCCCGATAAAAAACAAAATTGACGTGTTAGAGGATTTTTAAAAAAATTGCTCAGAAGAATAATTATTGAATTTATTCCTTACTTTACGGCCGCACTGTATATGGGCGTCGCCTACTTCGGTCCGAAAAGGGGAAATAACAGGTAAGATGAAGTATAATGAGTTTGGATAAATGCTCATTTCGGCCCAAAACGAAAAACTACTTAAAAGGTGGGTACCCCTAATAAACAATAGACCCAATATACCTGATCAAAGGGTGTTATGATACCCCATGAATATATATACGGTTTTTTCTATTTAGATTATTTACTTCCGCAGTAACATCTTAACTGCAATAATCTAAGTAAAAAAAGACGGAAAAATGAGTGAATCGGCTAAGTGAAATGTCAAGCGTACGCGGTAAAATACTTCTGGTGTCAAATCAATTTAAATTTAAAGAACATAACCGAAAATTAAAGTCGGGAGAAACGAAGAGGAGATGTATCAAAGAAAGATGCAATGCCTATTCGAAAACTATCGGCAATTCTTCTGATCGAGTTTTGACATCATCGAATCAAAACCATTCACACGAGACAGAGTTGGAAAATGTCTTGGAACGGCATATATAAGTGCTACTGCGAAAAGGAAAGCTGAATCTGTCATATGTGTAAAACCTTCAAAAATATTAGGGAAAGCTTTGTCAGAGCAACCAGAACAGGATGCTCTCACCCTGAAGAATTTGGAATGTGTTGCTCGAAGGAAATCGCTGCCAGCATTGCCCAAGTCAGCCACAGAAGTCCACACAATGTTAGCTGCAATGGGCTCAAAAACTAATAAAGGTGAAGATTTTGTCTTAATTAATGAAACAACCCTAAATTTAATAATATTTTCCTGCAATTCCAATTTAAATTTTTTGTGTAAAGCAGAATGTATGTAAAATGTAATAGTATTAGCATTAAAAATATCTCTAGAAATTTAGGAAAGAAAAAACAAAAGTTGGAGGAACAGGTGAAAAAATACAAAAACAAGCAATTTTCAAAATTACACAAAATTTGTATCATATTATCATTATAAGTAGTATTAAGGCGTTTTTTGTGAATTGTTTTCTGTATATATTATTGTATAGTATAGTATTATCGTATAAGTATTATATAAACCTAAAACGAAACTATATATTTCAATAAACTTAATAAACAGAATTAAATGGTTAAATGTTGTTATTTCTACCTTTCTAATTAGTCCACCGCTAAACCCTCCGGGCCGACATGGGTACATTTAAAATCGGTACATTTTCAGTTTGGGGCCCATAGCCCATTTTATGTACGATACCTGACACCTCGGGCTAGTGGTGGAAAACTATCGAGTTTTTGCACTATCGATAGTATCGATAGTTTTTTCAAATACTATCGATACTATCGATAGTTTTTTCAAATACTATCGATAGTACTATCGAATATAATGAAACAAAAAAAAAACATTTTATTTTATATTTATTTTTTATTTCGTTCATCAATCATCAGTGATAACTTAAAAAAAAAACATTTTCAACTGAACAGGCAACATTCCATTGCATTTTATTGCAAAACTAAAACTTCAGTTTCAGACTAAACTATATGTAGGAACTATACTATAACTAAGTAATCAAAAATATTAAGTATGTAAGTACCTAGAAAACGTATAAATAAAATCAGTTTTTTGTTTCAATTGCAAAAATGTTAAAACAAAGACAAAACCCAAAACATAACATTCATTCTAAGGCAAAATGTAATATTAGCAAAATCAAACAAGACAAATATTCTGTAAATAAACAATATACCTATTTATAATAGTAATAACAATAATAAACATCAGTCAAGCTCACGAAGCCACAGATTTTGATTTATAAAGGTTAATTTATTGACTGCGTCTGCTTTAAGGCTTGCCCTACGGTCACTGACAATGAGTCCGGTTTTAGAAAAGAATCGTTCCGAGGGAACAGAAGTTGCTGGTATAATACGCGCAACAATATACCGTTGACTCCTACTGCAATAAATTAACTACCTGGATTAGACCCTATTGTATAGGCCCCAACCTCTTCAAAGCTCAATAAATGGAATCAGGGTCGGCTTAAACATTTAGGTATATACCTTTATACCAACCAACCACATTATTTATTTTCATAATTTAAGATAATTGGACATTTTTCGTTCAAGGTAACGGTAAAATAACGATAACAAGTATTATTTCAAAAATTATAATTCAAAAGTATAAAAAAAATATATAAGATAAGAAATATAAAAAAAAAGAAAAAAAATATAATAAAGATATTAAGAAACACAATAGGAATTACGAAATTCTAAAACTACTGATAATTTATTCATTATTTAACTCTGTATCACTATCACTATTGTCATCATCTAGACCTAAACTTATAATTAAGGGTTGAACATTTGTAATGAAACAATTATAAGAATTTTCCACTTTCAGTACATGATTTACACAGTTTTTCCAGTTGTCTGCAGAAATCTTTTCTACTTCGTTTTTAATTAATTCTACTACAGATGCATTTAATGTGGGAGAAGTATTATTTCTCCTAATATTCGATTTCAATTGGTGCCATACTAGCTCGATAGGGTTAAATACACAATAGTATAAGGGAAGGCGCAACACTGTATGTCCATTTTTGGCTGCAAGTTTGTCACACTCGTATTCCTTATTGATTTTGAAAGACTTTAATACTTCTAGCAGTTCTCGTTTTTTGTAAGTTTCTTCAAAATATAAATCATTTTCAATCATGAAATTTTGAATTTCTTCCTTCGTATTATTAGAATTGGGAATGATTTTTGCTTGCCGACTATGATAACTAGCATTGTCCATTACGATGACGCTATTTTCGGGGATATTTTTAAGGAGTTTATGCTCAAACCAGTCTTCAAAAAGTCGTGCGTCGGTATCTTGATGGTAATCTAAAGAAGAATCTGATATGTTTTTGGCGGAAAGTAACAGACAATTTGGAACAAATCCGTTTTCTGAACCAGCATGTATTATTGTGATTCTTTTGCCTTTATTTGAAGGTGCCTTGGTTTGACATTTTTTAGAAGAATCATTTCAACCTTTTCTTGGAGTATCATGGGTATCGAACCATGTTTCGTCAAGGTAAATAATTGGCCGATTTTCTTCCCTAAATTGTTTAAGAGCTGTTAAATATCTAAGTCGCCACTCCCGCAAACGTTGAGATTCCATTAATGTTTGCCTCTTATTAATTGTTCGGTATTTAAAACCTATTTTACTCAATATTGTCCTGAGGCTTGAAAGGCTACAAGAGATATTTGTTTCATCTTTTAACAGCCGTTTTCTGAGGGAAATCAAAGTCTAATAAATCTTCCTTCTCAATAGATCTATGTCATTTTGGTCAATGCTTCTAAATGTGCCAGAATCACTCCGTTTTTTTCTAGGATTAACAGGTTTAAGTACTATGTCTCTTACCGAAGATAAAGGAGTTTTTGTTAAAGTAGACGTCTCTGCTAATGCGTTCGTTGAATTAAAATTTCTACTCAACAAAGATTGATACACATTTTTAATTATTTGTTTGGCATCGATAGATAAATGCTTTCTTCGAAAAATGTCACTTGAAGATGCCCCCCTATCAGTACACTCAAAAGGACGCCACATAATACCACAGATAAGTCCAACTGAAAACTACACTCTGGAAGACTACTAAAAACTAAAATTATAAAGTCAGTTGCTACTATTTATATTTTGGTTATTTTGACCTGATATGCAATATAGACATAGATATTCTCAAAACTCAGAATAATCTAGGTCATCAGGTATGTAACATACCTACCTGTTATAAATAGAATTTGTGATAATACCTGAGGATCCGGCTCTGCTCGAAAAAGGTTTAAATTTGGGGTTTTATGATTTATTACTTGGTCAAAAGGATAATGGATGTTAATTTATTGCAATAAGAGTCAACGGTATATTGTTGCGCGTACTTTACACACATATACTTTCTACTCATAATCTTCATCCCTTCTAAATCCTGTTTCTCCCAATAATTAATAGGGTTAATGTTTCTTGGTAGATTTGGTTTTTCCAAATACTGTCTTATAGCAATGATGGAATCCGATGTAGTGGTGCTTAAATCTTTGTGGTGTTTGATCCTATCTTCCAAAAAAAATAACAAATTATCACTATCAGTAGTAGCAGTAGTAGTGTTTTCACAGTTTTCAGTTGGTTCGATGTTCTCAAGATTTTCTTTTAATTTATTACAAATTTGGCCAAATTCACCCTGAATTGCATTGCAAGCCTGCTGTGCGTTATCTACAGACCGAAATGCCAGTTTTTTGAAACGTGGATCTAATATTGTGCTCATCCTAGGAACTGTTCTTGACTCATATTTAAATAATCTTTGTTCAATTGAAGTTTTAAGTTTATTGTAAAGATCTTTGGAATCCTCATTTTCAAGTTTTTGACCTGCGCCAACTATTCTCTTGTGCAATCCTAGTACCATTGGAATTATTAGTGAAGATGTCACATAATTTTCGCCTGAAATTTCATTTGTAAGTGTTTGAAAAGGTTTTAGTAATTCTACTGCATCTTTCAAAGTGTTTAAATCATTTGCATCCAGAGGCTTTGGAGCACTGGGCAATTTTAGCAGAGTGACCATTACATAGTCCCAAAGCAAAATTAACCTTTCTATCATTAAAAAAGTACTATTCCACCTTGTAGGCACATCCTGAATAACTTTTTTTTTATCCTTCTCGCCTCTGCTTTTTTGTTCTAGCAGTAGTTTTTCTGTTGCCTGTGGACTCCGTTTGAAGTGTTCAACAATGTTTCTGCAACTTTGTAACAAATTGCTTAGTTTAGAATCTTTTAAACCATCAATAACTGTCAAATTCAAAGTATGCGCCAAGCAAGGTAAGTTTCGAATTTGCAAAAGGTTACAAGCATTCACCATATTGCTTGCATTGTCTGTAACAATGCATGTAACTTTATGTTGCAAATTCCAGCGCGTTATTATATTTTCCAATACTACTCTGATATTTTCTGCTGTATGAGAGCCTGTTACTTGACTAGCTTCTAAAACTGCTGAATGTAACGTATTCTGAAATACAAAGTGACAAGTAACGCTTATATATGATTCAGCAGCTCTTGATGTCCAAAGATCAGTAGTTAAAGCAACATGGTTAACTTCATTTAGTGATAATATATCTTGCAGTTTTTTGAATAATGTGTTATATGTTTCATTGATTAGCTTATACCTTAATGTAGTTTTCGAAGGAAGCCTGTACCTCGAATCAGCAGCTTTCATCAATGCAATAAAACTTGGTTCATTCACTATTGAAAATGGATGTAAACCCCCAGCTACAAATGATACCAACCTTCTGTCTAGTTCTTGTTTTTTTTTTGTTAAAAGCCTCATACATTTTATATTTTTGGATAAATGAGGGGAGTGTCTGGAGTTTTCTCTTCTTAATCGGGGAAACTTCTTCCTCTGGATCGCTCTCAGTTTCTGGGTGTAATATTGATTTATGCTTTCGTTTCATGTGATCCATCATATTTGATGTATTACCACATGCAGCGTATTCCTTTTTAACACGCTTATATTAGCTTCACCTGTATGCATGTATGTATGTATGTATGTATGTATGTATGTATGTATGTATGTATGTATGTATATATGTATGTATGTATGTATGTATGTATGTATGTATGTATGTATGTATGTATGTATGTATGTATGTATGTATGTATGTATGTATGTATGTTTGTATGTATGTATGTTTATAAGTAACATTGAAAATGTTTATCGCACGGGCACATAGGGATGCGTGCGAACTTTTGGACCCTTGGGAAGTGTATGAACAAGAACCTGGAACAAGCCAAGTGAGATGGAACAAGTCTGGATAAATCTAAATAAAGCCTGGAAAAGTCTGGAAAATGTCTGGAAATCTCTGGAAACGTCTGGAAAGAGCCTGGAAATTTTTGGAAAGGGTCGGAAAAATTCTGCCAAAGGTCCCAAAAGATCTGGGGATCTTTTTTCAGAATCCGGATCAGCCTGTACAAGTCTGGATAAGTCTGTATATTGTCTGTTAAAGTCTGGAAATCTCTGGAAACGTCTGGAAAAGACTTGGAAATTTCTGGAAAGGGTCGGAAAAATTCTGGAAAAGGTCCCAATAGACCTGAGGATCATTTTCTAGAATCTGGATCAGTCTGAAAAAGTCTGGATGAAGTCTGGATAAATCTGGATGAAGTCTGGAAAACTCTGGAAAAGTCTGGGTATAATGTCTGGAAAAGTCTGGAAACGTCTAGAAAAGTCTGGAAACGTCTGGAAAAGGCCTGGAAACTTCTTGAAAGGGTCGGAAAAATTCTGGAAAAGGTCCCAAAAGACCTGGGGATGATTTTCTAGAATTCGGAGCAATCTGTACAAGTCTGGATAAGAGCTGGATAAATCTGGATGAAGTCTGTAAAACTCTGGATATTGTCTGGAAGAGTCTGGAAATCTCTTGAAACATCTGGAAAAGGCCTGGAAACTTCTTGAAAGGGTCGGAAAAATTCTGGAAAAGGTCCCAAAAGACCTAGGGATCATTTTCCAGAATCCGGATCAGTCTGTACAAGTCTGGATAAATCTGGATGAAATCTGGAAGACTCTGGAAAGCTCTGAATAAGTCTGGATAATGTCTGCAAAAGTCTGGAAATCTCTGGGGCGAATTCAGGAATGACACACTCAGTGTGAGTGTGATACCGGTGCGGTGCGACGCATTAGCCGTTGATAAAGATAAATGGTGCAAAATATAAACAAAACACAAATAAGAATAAAGTTTTTTCTTCAAAATAAAAAAATTAACAACAAAATAATACATCGAACTAAAAAGTGAAAAATAAATATAGTTTAAAAAAACTAAAAAACACGCTTTTATAGTAAATTGAACTAAAAACTGAAAAATAATTTTTAATATAAACAGAAAATATTAATGAACAAAAAATATTAGAATTATTGTGAAAAAAGCGTGGGGTGCTCAATGTACGAGAAATGTGGAACAAAGCACCCCACGCTTTTTTCACAATAATTCTAATATTTTTTGTTCATTAATATTTTCTGTTTATATTAAAAATTATTTTTCACTTTTTAGTTCAATTTACTATAAAAGCGTGTTTTTTAGTTTTTTTAAACTATATTTATTACAAATATTACAGGTAACAAAGTTTTTACCACCTGTATGTTTTGTAAAATACTGCCAAACTTCACTCGAACGCAAACGCTTTCCAGATGAAACAGCAGATCCTCGAGCAGACAAATGTAATAATCGAAAATATCAACCTTTTAGAAGATGTTGAGGGCGTTAAGACTCCCTCATTATCAGTTGTATCTTGGCATTTTTCCGTTGGCGTTTTTTCCTTTACTTTAAAAAATTCTGTAATTTCAATTGTAGTTTTTTTAGCATTTGCATTTCTTAATTGGTTCTGCCTGGAATGAAAAAATTAAAATACATGAAATAAGAAATTGTTTATTGTTTTTCATTGTGTTTTTCACATACCTTTCAGCCCAAGGCAATTCAGCGTCTTCTAATTCTTCAGTCTCTACCTCTATGGTCTCCATGTCTTTTTCTTTTAATTTACATTTTGTACCTCTATGTTTTGTACAGCTGTGCACAAAAAACTCACGAGCACGAAACTCAAAACCAAACCAAAACCCTCAAAACCAAAACAAAAAACAAAACAAAACTTGTGAGGTTAGGTTAGAGGTTAAGGATACAAATCGTGACGTGTGTATTAGTATTGTCTTCTTTTTTCCTTGATCTAAAAAAAAAACATTTCATAAAAATAGTATTCTAAACCGATAGTTAATCAATAGTACCAAAAACTATCGATTATTTTCGATAGCACAAAACTATCGATACTATCGATAGCCCTTACGATAGTTTTCCACCACTACTTCGGGCCGATTCAGGTGGCGCCCCTGTATATAATGATGTTAAATTTTGTTCGTATTTACTTTTTGGGTAAATAAACGTCTTATTATTATTATTAAAACCGATAGTTGTATTGTTCTTGTATGTAAATAAATGGAGCCCAAATGGAATTAATACACGTACTGGATTTTTCATTTTTCTAAATATCATGAAACATTATGTATCTCTTATCTTGAGTCCATGCTTTTTTTCATTCAAACAGATCTATCTAATTCAAAGAATAAGTACCTCTTGTTTTCAGTGCTACGAAAGCGAATATAAATAACTTAGTGAAGCTACATTAAACTTTAAAAGCCTTCCTAATGCAGTGCACAACAATGATTTTTGCCACTTCTTAGTGGCATTTTCCTTTTGAATTATGGGAGCTCTCTATTTTCGGAAATACGCCGTGCTTGGCGAAAATAATCCAATAAAATTTGTCTATTTTCAAACTTGGCACTCGGAGAATGACATATAAAGTTTCTTTCCAAAGACATTCCTTCTGCCCTTTTCCGTAGGTAATGAGTTCAAGATACATATTCTCGTTGCTTGTGCAACAAACTTCCAATTTATGCTAGCATTCCTTCAGTCATATAAAATTATTTCAACATAATGATAGAAGGTCCCGTTCACAAATTAGGTTCAATAGAACTCAGCTTCTTTGGATATATAATTTTATTGAAAAATTCAAATCAATTAAGCAAACGCCTCGAAACTGATCTGTGTCATATTCGGGGCTTAAAAAAAAGGAAAATGAGAAGAGACAGCCAGACAAGCCTTATACATTTTTTACAATCAAAAAAATTAAGATTTTTTATTGTTTCATATTGTTGCGCTTAAGTTGGTTGTGGTCAGCCGTGCCACCACTTGCTGTCGCAATACGTTCGAATGCATCAGCTCAGGGTTGAGCTGTAAGAGAAGTTGAAGGGAAGGAAGGAGAACGCCACGAAGATTTGATGTATTTATTGTTACACACTAATTACTCTCCTGACTAGAGTTAGGGAATTTAGAGGTTACTCCAGATATACCATCATGGATGCTCTTCCGCAGTGAACCATTTTACCACAATTCAATTGTGCACCGAGTATCAGAAACCCAGTGTTATTATAAGACCAAAACCAACAATTGCTTAAAAATCGCCATAAGAAAACGTGGCCTCTGGTGTCTTCGAATGCCTAATTTGGAGGCGTTGACGTAGGACCACTAGAGCAAGACATTTACCTTCACATCCGGGATCTCAATCAAGTTATATCAAGTCGCACCCAACAACAAGAGACAAGTTTTTTTTGGCTCGTATTCTCGACGAGCTTGAAGCGGTGGAGACTAACCTCTTCTGCCTGACCGTGTTTGCGGTGGGTGAATTTATATGCGAATGAATGCTGTCATAGCAAAGTCAGGATTTTGATAGTACAGACGTAATCTGCTCAAGAAATTTACCTAATTTGTATAATCCGCTTTCTTGTGTATTTTTATGAGTTGACAGTAGGTTTTTATTATTCAATTTCTGCTATCGGTGAGTTTATTGATGGTCACCAGTAATAATTCTTGATTTTATTTCGATATTTCAATTTAATTTCAAGTAAACAAACAAACCCAACAATGTTTGGTTATGTGGTTCATTGAACTTGTTCCATTAACTACTACTGGGTTAATCTGTTCTGTTAGTGCGACTGGATTACGTTTTCCCCTTTGAAAATAAAACTACAGGAAGGAGCGTTTTGTATCTATCACTAATAGGAACGGAAACGGCCATATTGAGCCTCCAATTATGACCCATCATTTGTTTTGGTGGTTCGCTGTGTCCTCATCAAAGTGGATATTTAATGGATTTTAGCGGTTTTAAGTGATAATAAGCACTGAGATTAGCGCGAAAAGAGTAAATGTGTGTGGTTTAATGTAAATACTTTTTTTTCTTGTCATAATATTAAAACAATCATATTTAAATAAATTGGTAAAACATTTTCAACATATTAGTGGGACAATTAGAAAAAATATGGTTAGTTGTGCATCTTGTGGTTATTCCCTGACAGCAAAACAAAAAAATGATGGTGTTACATTTCACAGGTGAGTGTTTCTGAGCCTAAATTTGATAAATATTTAACAAGAAAAGCCTATTTTATTTGTCTGACATTTGTTACCTAGCCTACAAATCAGTATGCATAGGCGTAGCGTAGGGTAATTATTTAATTATTGGGTCTATGTCAATACGTCGTGAGTCAATTCGCCTTACGTTAATTCGTCGTAAAGTCAATACGTCGTAAATTCAATTCGTCGTATACCTACGTCAATTCGTCGTATACGTCAATTAGTCCTAATATCAATTCGTCGTATACGCCAATTCTCCATATTGTTGATTCGTCCTATAGGTAATTCGTCGTACACGTCAATTCGTCGTATTTCAGGTATAATGTTAAAATGTATAACTTTACACTTTTTAGTTTAATCAGACATTATACAGGGTGTCCCACAATCAGCGTTACAGGCCATAACTTTCTTATTTTTCGAAATAAAACTCTGAAACCAAAAATACGATTAATGGCAAGTTAAGCTCTCTCCAAAAATATTTAAAAAAATTCCCCTGACAAAATTATCCCATAAATAATACCCTTGACTTTTTTTTTTCAAATACCCCATTAATATTATTTTCATTTTTGAATTTTTTCTCTAACGAAACATAGAATAACAAACTTTTTATACATCATTGAATTTGCGATTTCATGAGCTTCTCAAAAATAAAAATAAAATATAGGGGTGCCTTTTGAGAAAAAAAAAAGTCAAGGGTTGTGTATAGGGGATGATTTTGTCAGGGTTAGATTTTTTTATATTTTTGAAGAGAGCTTAACTAGCCATTGATCGATTTTTTTGTTTCAAATTTTTATTTCCAAAATTAAGAAAGTTATGGCCTGTAACGCTGATTGTGGGACACCCTGTATACCAAACTTACCGATAATAACCAGGTTTGTTTGCAATTTTAGTCAGACTACAATCGCAAACTAACCCATACTAACCGGGTTATTATCGGTAAGTTTGATATTGTCTGATTAAAATTGCAAACTATTAAAACGTTAATTCGTCGTATTGTTAATTCGTCATATTGGTAATTTGTCGTATTTCCACTTTTCAGTTTAATCAGACATTACCAAACTTACCGATAATAACCCGGTTAGTTTGGGTTAGTTTAGGTTAGTTTGCAATTTTAATCTAACCCGAATTGAGCGGGTTATTATTGGTAAGTTTGATAATGTCTGATTAAAATTGCAAACTATTGACACGTTGTCTACCACATGAGTCACCATTTATGCATAAGATTCAGTTTCTTTCATAACGACAGGTATGTTTGACCCCAATACGAGCTAGTCGACGGTAATTACGACAAATTGACTTTACGACGAATTGACGTATACGTCGAATCAACACTACTACGAATTGACGTGAGTAGATAGTCAAAGCGGGTTCTAGCACAAAAATCCGACCATAACCTCAATCTTTCATTCTTGACACGTAGTGGATGCGCCGTCCTTGACACGGAGGTGGATGCGTCGCCGCCATCTCGTCAAACGTCATGGCGCCATCTGTCGAGAGTGCGGTGAATTCTTGCAATTTATCGACAGGTGGATTCAAAATTACAGGTTCCTGTAATATGGAGTTTGCGTGAAAGGGATTGTTTTGAGTCGTCTCGAAATCGCTACGTATTAATTATGGTTCGGGTTCTGTGATGACATCATAGCGGGAGAGTGCGGTGAATTCTTGCAATTTATCGACATGTGGGTTCAAAATTACAGGTTCCTGTAATATGGAGTTTGCGTGGAAGGGATTGTTTTGAGTCGTTTCGAAATCGCTACGTATATTTAATTATGGTTCGGGTTCTGTGATGACGTCATAGGGGTCTGGGTCACGTCAGTCTGTGTGAGTCGGTGGCGCCATCTAATGTATATAGCGCAAAGTTCGATTAATGGTTCGGGTTCTGTGATGACGTTATAGCGACCTGGGTCACGTCAGTGTGTGTCGGTGGCGCCATCTAGCGTATATAGTGCGACGTGTCCTAATACAGGATGTCGTAGTGGTAAATAAAGAAAATTCGTGTAGCTCAAGGTTGCACACCATCGAGTCGACGTTTAATGTCGGAGCGTTATAAACAAAAGGTATCATATTTCACAGTTATTTTTACTGATAAGCGTTTCCGTTCTAGCGAAAATAACAAGCTGGGACTTGCATTTAATATTTTGTTGATGAAAAAAAAGGATATACCTACTGCAGATTAACTATGGGAAATTTTTACAAGTAAATGAGTCACACTGGTCTTTTTAAATTAAAACCTATTTATTTATTAAACCATAGGGTACATTGACTTTTTCCAATATGGTACGTTAAATTCAATAATAATATTATGCAGCAAATGGCAATAAATATGACTACATTTAAAGTGGATTTCGGAGCGATGTCGTCGTCCTATGGGAATTATTGTATGTTTCTTCTTGCTGTTATGGTTCTCTGATGAAAGTTCTCCATTCGGTATCTCAACAGTTTCATCATGAAAATGCAGCCTCACCTTGTAACGCAGGTACGCCAATGACGTCGACGACGGTATACGAGTCGTGAAAACAGCTAAATTACCCTTATCTTTATTTAGCATTATTTCATAATGCATTTCTGTCCACGATGTTGTATTATTAGGTGCGGAAAAGTCCAGCATTATTGACATTTTGTGAACATTGTACGGTCTGTGTAAGAAACTATTTTGCACAAGAGCAACCAAGAGAACATAGTACGATTGACTTGACACTATCATGGTTAGTAATTGAATGAATTTAAGATTCATTTACACATCCTTAATAAATTGGCGCAATGGTTAATCTAATGCAAACGATTTTTTTACTAAGAAAACTTTTATTTTAATAGAAACATCATACAAATTAGTCAACTTCATCGTAACCTATATATTTTGCAATAATATCTTCACACATGTATTTAGCGCCATACTGTTTTAATTTTTGATGCAGTCCATACTGATTCATAGGAGGAGATGGAATTAGCCAGATAAAGATTACAAGACTTGACACCATTTTCATATTTTTCCACATCTTGCGCGGAAAACCAACCATTAGTGGCGGGTTCTTGCTCAAGTGCTCGAAGTAAGAAGTACATGTCTGTTTCTAAACTAGTACGTAGCAAATAGATAGCTTCTCTTATACAGGCAAATTGATGATGGCAGCAGGCGTCACCGCCACCACCAGTAATACTACAACCGGACATTGTAACTCTTCAAAGGTTGCTATTGTAGTGTAAAAAAATAGAAAGCAATCCTGTTTTTTTATAGTCATTTATTTAATACTTATACTAGTTAGATTGGGGGGTGGTACAACACGCGTCCAGCTTATCTAAATCCCTGACAATTTTGCCTAGGTTCATAGTAGCAAGTTCTAGAAAGTAGCAGCTACGTTCGCACTTGTTCAAGGTACACATGCTGATAATTGATTGCAAAAGATGGCTGCCGTTTTTGACATTGTGAGTTACATTCAAATATTGTAGGCAATCATCATAGTATACAATGAAATTTAAATCCTTGACTAATTCTAATCTATAATTTATGAGGGGACAAACAGTTAAAATTTATTTTGTATCGTCCAAACAAAAACACAATGCACAATTATTCGACGTAAGAGTTAGAGCTTGTTCACCGAAAAACGATTCTACATACAGAGTGAAATTCTCGGATAACGCTTGTTGTTGACCAGGCACAGCAGAGTCTTTGACGCAAGCATCAGTTTCATTCATCATCTTGGAGACCTTTTCCAGGAATTCATACCAGTCGAAATCGGCTAGAGTTATGCAAGTTTGATCTTCGGGCAAGTTTAGCATGGAGTTTACTATTTTGACTGCTGGCAGCATTCCTCGAGCGACGCTTAGGCCCACAATCAACTTGAGTAAACGTTTCTCTTGAGCAATTTCCATTCGACTTTTCAAAATCATACTGTCCAAATATTTCCAATAATTAGGTCGAATCAGTTTCATTAGAACCACCCAAGTATTTAACAATATACTCTTGAGCTATCTCTGGATATTGTTTTATAAATTCTACATAACTCGAAGTCTGTTTTCCAATTATTGATTGTTGTAAATCGTCGTCGTCGTTTTCTAAAGGCTTATCAAAAAACAACACATCATCTTCATTTTTTGCTGGCTTCTTAGATTTTTCCAAAAGTTTATTTAGAGGACCGGTTATGAGATTTAAAAGTCTATCCAATGCTTCATCTTCGCTACTTTTTTCCAGCTTCAGGGACAAATATTTCTTCCCTATGTTTCTTGCAACAGTATTAATTCGTTTTTTGACATTTCTGTCAGCTTTACTCAAAACAGGCGGAGTCACTGCAACAACTCTACTACAGATCTTTATGTCTGTCTACAAAGACAGCTTCTTTCAGGACAGGTCTGTCTACACAGACAGCTTCTATTAGGACAGGTCTGTCAACACAGACAGCTTCTTTTAGGGCAGGTCTGTCTACACAGACAGCTTTTCGAGACAGGTCTGTATGCGATAACGTCTTTAGTAATACTGAAGCTGGTGTAATCACTTAGGGAATTATAAAGGTATCAAACTGACTCCTGTAGCGTCCTTTGCACATATCGCAATCCTTGACAATAACCAGAAATCCGTATTTATCTTTCCAACACTCTGAACAGAGCATTTTGAATTTTTCCAGCGACATATCTGTATTCACGTGATCATCGTAGACATGTTTCAGATTCATATCGTCTTGCTTGAATAAAATCAACACGTTTGCGTTATCTCGCACCAATTTTTTGGGCACTTTGGAATACGTTTGACGGAGGTAGAATGAATCGACTGCATTATGTCGACCCATGCAAAAGTAGTTTTGTATCTTGTCCTGTTTCTCGCAAGCCACATCGTCGAATATAAATACAGAATCTGGTTTCGTATTTTCCGGATCCAACACCGTATCATTATCAGTGAAAGCCTGAAACGTTACACCTGGAACATTTTTCAGCACCTGCTCGAGGAACTTGTATTTCTCCTGATAAAGTGACTTTGAATAAACGTAGACATTCTCGAATCTGAGTCCGTTCGGGTCGGTTAACAGACTCAGCATCACATTGGTTTTCCCCGAATTACTAGGACCACAAATAATTGCTCTAGTCGTATTTGGCAAAAGCTCACAGACATGTCTTTTCCTCTGACTCACTCTTTTTTCAGGCAAATCGAAATTAAAATCAACTCTGATGGTGAGTTTCTGTTTTTCTGCACGCATCTTGTATAAAACAGTGTTCACTTGGCCACTGCCTCAGTATCAATGGAGACATTGAAGAGTAAAGGTCTCTCAAATAGTGCTATCAACAAGCTACCGTTCGAGCTCCAGCTGCCAGGCTATTCCTATTGTGGACCTGGTACGAAACTTGCTGAACGTTTAGCCCGAGGTGATCAGCCGAAAAACAAGTTGGACGCAGCTTGCGGAGAACACGACATTGCATACTCTAAAAACAAGGAGGATCTACATAAAAGACATCAAGCCGATAAGGTTTTGGAGAACAGGGCTTGGGAACGAGTTAAAGCCAAAGATTCTAGTTTCGGTGAGAAGAGTGCAGCATGGCTGGTAACAAACGTGATGAAAGCCAAACGTAAACTCGGTATGGGCATGCGACGACAACGACGACAACAAACTAAACCATTCAAATCATGCATCTTGAACAAAATTAAAAAACATTTAAAACAGTATGGAAATGTAGGTCCAGGAGGAGGAGATATACCAACAAAGGAAAACATAAAATTGGCACTGAAAGCTGCCCGCATGACAATCAAGCAAATTGGTGGCCGAAAGAAAGTGAAATTACCTCGAGTTATCGAAGTGCCCAAAGTTGGAGGAGTTTTACCTTTAATTCCCATATTTGCTGGTCTCAGTGCGATGGGTGCATTGAGCGGAGGGGCAGCGGGGATTGCGAAAGCCGTAAACGATGCCCGAGCAGCAGCCGACAAGCTTAAAGAATCTCAAAGACATAATCGGGCCATGGAAGCCATTGCCACAAGACCGGACATGGATTGTTTTTGAAAAAGATGCCAAAAATCTACCAGTGAAGCTACCCAAACGAGCGCTAAGCGATAAAGACATTAGATATCTGACATCAAAATTGAAAATAGCCAATTTCCGTGGAGTGTTGATGCGTGATACATTGCCGTCTAGACCGAGAAAAACCGAATGTGGCGTGATTAATTTGGACACAATCAGCGGATCTGGAACACATTGGGTAGCTTACAAGAAACGCGGAAACCTGGTTGAATATTTCAACAGTTTTGGCAACTTGAATCGGCCGGGAGAAGTTGTTCGCTATTTTAGGAACTGTGAAATTTTCTACAATCACGATCAGTATCAAACGTTCGATACATATAATTGTGGACGTTTAGCATTATTCAATAATTGATGATAATAAAATAATTATAAAATCAAGTGAGTGTTTTGTAGAAGCATTAGTCATGTCTCAGACGTTGAAAGGTCGCTCCAGTTGTTTAACTGTTGGCATTAATCCGCCAATAGAATTGGACTCTAGATACAGTTATTCGCTAGCCCTAATTTCCTTGAGTACCTGGAATTGTATTCCAAACATCGAGTCTGGACGAAACAAGTTTTACTACTACTTAACTACTCGAATGGCAAAGACGACGAGGAGGAGCGAGTAATTGAAATTCCAACAGGGTCCTACGAAATTGCCGATATCGAAAGTTACCTTCAAAAGCAATTGGCTGCGAATAGTGGTGGTGCTGCTACTAGTGGTGATAATTTACTGTCTTTAAAACCGAACAATAACACTCTAAATTGCGAGCTCAATAGTGTTTACGATATAGACTTTGAGCCCCAAGATAGTATCGGTCAATTGCTGGGCTTCTCACCACTCATCCTAGATGAAAACACGCTACACGAATCAGATATTCCAATTGAGATTATACAAGTGACTACTATACGAATTGAGTGCAACATTATCTCCGGATCCTATTAAACAAACAGTCCTTCAGATACATTATATGAATTCACGCCGGCCGTTGATCCAGGATATAGTATAATTATTGAGCCGATAAATCTGATTTATCTTCCGGTGAATAGAACCAGCATCGATAACATCACCATAAGTATTTTGGATCAGGAAGCAAGACCTGTCAATTTTAGAGGAGAAGAAATCGTTATAAAATTGGAGCTCAAGAAACATGGTTTTAGTTTTTAATCAGCAACAGCAGCAGCAGCAAAGACATATAAGTAGTGGATACGTTCAGTCATCTCCAGTCTTTAGTCAGACACCGACGAAACATCAGCAGCAGTCACTCACACGCGAGAGTCTAATTTATTTACACTCTCTATCGCACAAATATGGTTTTCGTATCGAAAAAACTTCAAATATTCCACCCGGTCAACGTGGATGAATCCATTTCTCGAGAAGAATGGCATACATATCATTCACAAAATCATTCACTACAGTGATGTGATTGAGATAGTTATCAACCAGCAAGATGTCTTTATGGACATTAGTCAAGCTGAGCTTTACATTGAAGCCAACTTTAAGGAGGACAATACGGCGGCAGGTGCGGGTGGTGGGATGCAGGGCCGTCTTAAGGCATGGGCCCGCTGGGCCCGGGCCCAGGGCCTCGGCGTCAAAGAGGCCTCATCACTAAGTCCACGCCCAATTTAAAATAAAATTTATAGAAAAAAAAAATGGAAAAAAATATAGGCGGGTAGCGATAGAATGCAACTTAAATGTCACAATTTACTTTGACTTTGTTCAAAACCTCTATATACGATTTCTTTTCCTCGTCAATGCACCGTTGGGAAATGAATTCAAATTTAAGTTCCGATCATAAACTACTGAAAAGCTTATCAAAAACACGTCGGTCTTCACGTGAAGATGCAGTTACAGCTTTAAATTGTGGATACAGAAATCCAAATGAGCCTTGATACCTTAAGTGCCGGTACTTTTGCTCTTATTTGACAGCCGTTAAAAATAATCAGGGCTTTGAATGTACTCTAACCACATCATACTTATAGACCTTGGCCCATGCAAAACTTTGACAACACAACGTATCAAATTCGTTAATCGATAGCAAAAGTATCGGCTTTAAGAATGACAAATTGCAATCAGGAGATACACGTCTTACTGCAAAAACATTGAACAGCAAGATGGATGACTTAGAAACTACTTTCTTAACTATTTTTTGGAATGATATTTTGACTCGGACTAACAGAGTAAATTTGTTCGTCCAAAAGGAAAACTGAAATTTGTTAGTCCAAAAGGAAAACTGAAATTTGTCTACAACTGTAATAGTTATTTCTAACAAATGCGGAAAATGATACTTTACCGCACGCAAGCCGTTAACGACGGTAAAGGCACTTTTCGCATGTGTTAGGTACAACATTTTACCTATGAGCATCTACACATCTCCAAAAAAAGGCATTGATAATAGTATATTCTTCAACGAGCATATAATAGCCATTATTTGCGAGTAGAAGACTATACTTTCTCTTCGAACTTTTTGAAAGAAAACCATTATATTTTGTGAAAAATAACAATCATCAAAAGTCTAAACCCGCCTTAATTTTTTTAAATTGAAAGTTTCGTGATCTGACAGTAGACGTCAGTCATGTTTTGTTTGTATTGTCTCGTTGCGGTCCGTGTATTCCGAAAATACGGAGCATTTGATTGGTCGATAGGCCGTGGATTCCGGTTTGGAATCCACGGGGCGTGTAGAATTCATATCATTAATCAGTTTAATATTGAGCAAGAATGAATGTATTATTTAATGTTCGAAGAGAAAATTAATTAATGAATCAGATTTATTAATGAAATTAGATTAGATTTAGAAATTATCAAAAATCCATTTTCTGAAAAAGAAAGGATTTTTTATTATAAATATCAAATTCTACTTTGACTACTTTACCGCACACTATGCGGTAAAGTGCACTTTACCGCACACTTTGTAGTCCACTTTACCGCATAGTATGCAGTAAAAAAGACTTTGGTATTTATGATTGAAAATCCTTTCCTTTTCAGAAAATGGATTTTTGCTCATTTCTAAATCTAATCTAATTTCATTAATTGATATGATTTATTGATTAATTTTAATAATGCCTTGTTTTGGAGATGTAGATGTTCATATGTAAAATTTTGTACCTAAACACATGCGAAAAGTGCCTTTACCGCCCTTAAAGGCTTGACCGATCAACTGCCGTTGCGTGCGGTAAAGTATCACTTTCCGCATTCGTTAGGTAAATAACTATTAAATCATTAATGGCATATATAAGTGAAAAAGAGACGATTTTGATTTTTATGAATCAAAATCCAGAGAAAAATCTGTTTTTAAGGAGTACCGCGATATTAGGACACGAGTGAAAAGACAAAGTCACTTTCCTTGAAGGTAACGGGTAACAAAATATTTGAAAAAATGTCTGACCATGTGAAATTGAAATTTCAAGAGAAGCGGTAAAACTGTCACAATTTTATGACAAAGAAACCGATGAATTAATTTTGGAATGTGACCATTTCAAATCCTATATCAGCATAGATATTGAAAAACTAAAAAAACAGGAAGTAGAAATGGGGAGGAAACATGAAATTGGTATGAGAATTTTTTTTATCCATGATTTGTTGAGTATTGAGAGCAAAATTTTACAAACCGTTGATTTTGAAGACATAATTCACGATTTTGCCTCTGTAAACTCTAGAAAATGACCTTTGTAATTTGTTATTTTCTTTTCCACAATATATACATTACATTTTCACATTTCAAAAGTTTTTCTAACTTTTTCATGTCGTATGCCCTAGAGCACCCCCCCTGTAGGTAAGGGGCCGCCTTTGACATATAGGCCCAGGGCCTCAAGAAGTCTTAAGAGGTCCCTGGTGGGATGACATGTTCGTTAACAAATAATGTGGGAGCCTTTCTGTTTGGGACCATAACTTATGAATTGAACGGAAGAGAAATTGAGAAAGTTCGAGACCCTGGACTGACAAGCACGATAAAAAGTTTGCTATGCTTTAATGAAGAAAGCAAAGTACTAGACGTCGCAGGATGGAGTACGCCGCTCAAAACCCTGAATGAAACAACAAAAGACTTTAATTTGCTGATACATTTGAATTTTCTACTGGGTGTTTTCGCCGATTACACTAGTGCAGTTATGGGAAAATAGAAACTGAAACTTGTTCGAGCTAGAAATGATGACAATTGCTACGTAAACTCTGCAGGCAATAAAAAGGCTACTATAGCAATATCGACGATTGAGTTGCGAGTTAAACATATTTATCCCAACGATGTCCTAAAACTGCAATTGTTGGAGGAAATTTCCCGAAATAAACCAATCTTTTTCGGGTTCCGTGATGGGGAAATCCACGAATTGCCCGCAATGAGAAACACAAAGAAAGATGTTGGGACTGTGAAATCGATGTCGGAGAGAGCTCGATATGTTATCGTATTTTTCCAAACTGCCCGCAAAGACAACTATCAGAAAGACGTCACATATTTCGATAATGTCAACATTACCGATATCAAACTATTCCTAAACTCTGAAGTTTACCCCTACGAATCTTTGAACCTGAATTTCAAGTATCGCATGTACACCGAATTCCAGAAATCCTATATGGGAAAGACCTATGCTGAACCGTTACTGGATTTCAGCTCGCTTGCAAATTAATGTTTGTTTGTAATAGACTATTCGAAACAGAATGAGGCTTTGAAAAGTAGCACAGTCGATGATATGCTCGAGCTGCACAGTTCTGAAAATTTTCCAAGATATACTCGAGCCTATTGCATCATTGTACATGACAGAGTTCTGGAGTATTTGCCTTTATCAGGCACTGTCCGTAGCTTGATTTAGTCAGTTGCCGTCGCCTGTACGCCTTGTCAAGATGAAATTTGTAATCGTCGACCTGCAAGGCTTCTGCATGCCTGAATTTTACGCTAAAGAACTAGCCATCTACGATGGTAAAAATATGCAGTTACATGTTTAAGCCTGCGATTCCGTTTCATGAGCTTAAACAAGACTATAAAAGGCAAGTGAAATATCTATGTGGAAATCATCATGGTATCTGCTATAATAATGGCGAACTGGACTATCAAGGAGTTTATTCCATTGTCTATGAGAATCTACGAGATGTTGACGTCATCTATGTCAAGGGCCACTCAAAGCATGAGTTTCTAGGCAAACTTTTATCCGAAATTGAACAAAAGCGCCCTCCTCCTCCTCATATTGTTAATTTAGAATTTACTAGTGCTGCTAATAATGTACCAAAGTTAGATAAGAAACAGCCTATACACTGTACCTTTCATAGCTTAGACTTGTGTATTTTTAGTGTTAATAATGCATATACTCTGTACGATTATATTGTAAGCCTTTTACCAAAAAAATAAATAAATAATGTTTTGTAAAATTACTCTGATGATTTTAATTATTATTGAATAAATCGAGTTGAAATAAGCTATAATAATTTGTTATTGCACGAAAATTGTCTTTATTGCGTCGAAATATATCGTTGTTTTTCATAGTATCGGATTTCATATTTTCAGTTTCCCATCAACATCGTTATCTTTTCGTGGTACCGCAGATGAAAATAATTTCAAGAACCCTGCCGCCGTTATTATGCGGAAAATGCAAACTAAGCAGTTTTTGGAGTCAACAACTGTAGTGCCGTGTGCATACGGGATACAGAGATATCGCAAAGAGCGTCATGCAGTATTAGCGCTCACGTTATTTTAACATTAAACCTATGCGGGAAATAGGCATGCGCAGGTAATATAGGTTATTTTTATTTTTGTTGTGTCCAATGAAGTAGCTCCATTGTTTAAAAAGGTAATAATAGAAATTAGCATTAAAATTTCAAATCCTCTCTGACCCTGACGACGACGACGACGATCATAAACAACACAAATCACAACAAGGTACAAGTAGATAAGGTTATAAAATAGCGTAAGCGAACAGGCAACTTTTACGTAGAACTGTTTTGCGACAACTCTCTATTGTTGACTCAGAAAATTCTGCCTATATAAGAGCCAACGACGCTACCCAATTGTTAGTTCACATTCTTGCCGCCTACCAACAACAACAACAATAACAATTACAAAAACAACAACAGTGATAGTGAGTGTCTGTCTGTCTGTGTACTCTAAATCGTAAGTGAATTTTTAATGTTTCGCGTATAATTAGATTAAATGAATGTTCTTTTTCGGTTATAGATGGATCTAAAAAAATTGAACGTTGCATGTTCTGTTGTTACAGCTGCCAACAGGAAACCGGTAGCAAAACTACAGGACCTGCCGCAAAATACGCCACAACAGATCCTGTCGGCCAAACTTGTGCAAACCAAGTTTGGTAAAAGCGTGCTATTGGAGTTGACTGAAAAGGTTGTGTTCCTGCCCAAGCGTGCCACAGAAGCATTCAAACCGGTTATTGAACAGTTCGATACCGGAGCTTACAGCGTGGTCTACAGGGGCCAGAAAGCAATACCCGGTGTGCCGAATCAAGTTTGTGATTTCCAAATTGTGCAGGGCAATTAAGTTCTCTGCTTACCAGAGAGAGAGATAGGGTGAGTTTTAATTACATACACTATAAATGCCTATAAATGGTGATTAGTTTTTCGGACATTTTTATTTGTAAAAATATTTTCAATTTCTCGCAACTTTCTTATCATTTATTTATTTAATCTAATGATTTGTTTGTTGGTTATGGATGTATTTTTGAGAATTGAACGTAGCGTTTCTGTTTTTGCAGCAGCAGCAGCAGCCAGCAGGAAACCGGTAGCCAAACTACAAGAGTTGCCTGAAACCACACCAGATCTTGTCACAGCCAACATTGTGCATCCAAGTTTGGCAAAAGCGTGCCTTTGCTGGAATTGGTGGTTGTCTTCCTGATGCGCAAACGTGCTACGGAAGGATTCGAGAGAGAGAGAGGGTAAGTTTCAACTTTGTAAATAGATTGATTGATCTTTAGTTACATACATATACGTACACTATGAACGCTTCAAAGGTCATTAAAGAGTCTCAAAAGTTGATTTTGGTATTTCAAAAGTTGCGTAAAATTATTTTTGATAATTTTTCGAAAAAAGACAAAACAATTTGGTGCAAACGTTTAACTAAAAAAATTTGGTCGTGCAATACAACTTGTTCGTAATGCTACAAAACTCTCAGTTGGTCTTCAACGAAAACTGCAAACAATTATTCAACAGCTTAAACTCATAAGAAAACTAATTTCAAAACAACACCAACATGTGGGAACAGGTTTGAGTGGATCAGCAGCAGCAACACCACCACCACTTTCAAAGAGGGTTTTATAAGAAAATGTTTTATCTTGTTTTCAGGGAAGGGTACGAACTGGGATCATTATCAATTTAATTCACAAGGATATCGATCAATTTGAACGATGCATTTAGGATATTTCTGAAAAAAGTCACGGAAATTTTACGTCAGTTTCCACTAATTAAAGTCAATACAACATTTTGTGGTGAATTTATTAAAGCAAAAAATGATCGAGATGTTTGTGACGTGAAATATTTCAATACCAAAAATGTCATCATTGATGTTGGAACAGATATTTTTGATTGGTTCAATGATCATGTACGAGATGAAATTTTGAACAAGCTTTCAGAATTTCAGGAGCGCGATTCGGGCTTTGCATTACGTAGAATACTTTATTTGGAAATTAATATAAATAAAATGGAAATTGGAAACGGGTCATCTTACATTAAATTACCTATTGAAATTTCCAGGAAACATGCTCGCATCAACATTAAGAATTCTGATCAAGCTTGCTTATATTGGTCTGTGGTATGTGGCCTCTTTCCCTCTTTTAACCATAAGGAGCTAACATCATCATACCCATATTATAGGTCTGTTTTGGATACAAAAAATCTACCTACCCCAATGCCCCTCAATCAAATTCAATATTTTGGCACTGAATGTGACCACTAATAAGCAATTTTATACAGTAGCACCAGTTAGATTAACAAAACAAAAACTAGATAAACACGTCAATTTGCTGATTGTTCAAAACAAATATTATCCAAAAGTAGACGATTATGATTTTGAAACACCAGCAGAGCTACAAGATGAGGAAATTAAGTATCATTATTGCTATATTAGCAACTTGTCTCGACTTGTAAAATCGAAAGGCGTCAAAAAAATATAGTCAAGTATAAAATTGCATTTGAAGATTACGTATATTGTTTGAGAAATTTCAAAGAAAGTACCGTAACGCAGAGAACCATTCGGTCTTTTCAACATAATGTGTTCAGCATGGAACAATCAAAAATTGCACCAAGTCCAGCTGACGATAAACGTTTCTTAGTGCCCAATTCCTTCAATACTCTTTCCTGGGGGCATTATAGTCTTGCTGTTGGCGACGAATTAACAGCATTGAGCGATGTTTTCTCTGTCTCTTACAGATGACCAGCAGCAGCAGCATCGATTTGCTTAGTGACTTGCGTATCACTGCAGTATGTGCAAATGTCTCTAACCTAGCAACATTCTTGAATACTGTACATCTACCACAAATTTCAGTTAGACAAATTATACAAAAATATGCAAAGGTTCGCTGGGACCACATATGCCAACTGGCTCATAATAAGAATAATAATAATACTAATAATAACAATATGTTGGAATTGCCCTCAATACTTTTATTAACATGGGGAGACAAATATGTATCTACCTCTGAGCGAAATATAATTTTGGGTACAAACAACTGGGATTACATATTCGACGAAGAAAAATATTGTTTGTGGTTTCATTATTTCAAAATTGAGGATCATCATCATCATGGGTCTAATAAATTATATGTCTGTAGTTCCTGCCGAAATGGCTTTCAGAGGTTTCTTCAAAAAATGAGTAGTTTGTCCATTAGATTTTCTATTAAATGAAAATATTATCATGAAGTTCGCAACAGTTGCGATTTCAAATGTGTATCAGAATAATTCTCATTGGTGTCAAAGCTGCTATTCCGAATTATTGTTTACGCTGTTGGATGAAGAAGATTGTCGTAGAATAATGCATTCCACTATATCAGGGCGTGGCAATAAAAAAATTCGTTTTGAAGGGTGGAATGAGACAGAAACTGACAGACGCTTGAATTTTCATTTGTCTTCTAAAAGTTATTATCTCTCAGTACTGTATTCTTAAAAAATAATGTATTAATCTGGCTCTCAATCTCTTTCTTTCTCTAACTCGTATATGTATGTATTTTGTCAATTAATTTATAAGGTCAATAATAATAATTGTTTGTATATTTGAAATAATGTATAATTTTATCTCTCTCTCTCTGTAACTCGTATTATGTATATATTATGTCAATTAATCAATAAGGTCACTATTAATAATTGTATATTTGAAATAATGTATTAATCTATCTCTCTTTCTCTAACTCGTACTATGTATATATTATGTCAATTAATCAATAAGGTCACTAATAATAATTGTATGGATATTTGAAATAATGTGTTAATCTATCTCTCTCTCTTTAACTCGTATTATTATGTATATATTATGTCATTTAATCAATAAGGCCACTAATAATAATTGCATGTATATATTTTATTAATCTATAATGTTTTAATAAATAATTCGATAATTATTGAATTTGATTTTTATTTTTCCAATTATTTCATTGCATCCAAAATTTGCATTTTTAATGATTGACTAATCCGTAGACAGTTTTTAGCTAGATCGAAATCGACAGGCTCAGCAAACTTTTCTGGACAAGAATTGTCGCCGGGCTTATTGAACTTCAACGACGTCAGTTGCAATCAAGGATAATACACACTACTACTTCTACTACAGGATAGCCTATCCTCATAAGGCTGATAATTATTTCGAACCCATTCTTGTCGATCAATTGCAAGAATTCACCGCACTCACCCGCTATGACGTCATCACAGAACCCTAACCATAATTAAATATACGTAGTGATTTCGAAACGACTCAAAACAATCCCTACCACGTAAACTCCATATTACAGGAACCTGTTTTTTGAACCCTTCCTGTCGATCAATTGCAAGAATTCACCGCACTCACGACGGATGGCGCCATGACGTTTGACAAGATGGTGCCGACGACGCATCCATCTTCGTGTCAAGGACGGCGCATCCACCACGTGTCAAGAATGAAAGATTGAGGTTATGGTCGGATTTTTGTGCTAGAACCCGCTTTGACTATCTACTGACGTGTACGACGAATTGACTTATACGAGGAATTGACTTTACGACGAATTGACGTATACGACGAATTCACGTATACGAGGAATTGACTTTACGACGAATTGAAGTATACTACGAATTGAGTTAACGACGAATTGGCGTACGATGAATTGACGTACGACAGATTGATTTACGATGAACTGACGGTGACCCTTTATCATTATGTTTGTGTTAGAAATTTGTATATCAACCTTTGAATTGAAAATCAACATTTCTGGGAAAAAAACTAGGTTTGTCTAAACATAATTGCACAGGTGAAAATATTAATTGGTACTCAGTTATGATTTTATAAAATGATAGTGAAAAAGTTAGTCCTTGTTCTAGCTTTGGGGTTAATGGGTTAATGTCGTGAAAACGCCCGAATTTTTACCAAAAAGCAGTAGTGTTTTATGTTCTTGTCATTTTTCTGAGCATTGTTTTGCTGGATCATCCAAGCTGAAAGTGAGACTACAACCAAATACTGTTCCAACGATTGAAGTGGACCGTTTGAAATATGTAAGTTAAGCATTTCTTCTAAGTAGTTTAGTCTTTTTTAGTAGATTAGTGTGTAGTGATAAAGATAAAGATTCTAATTGGAAATAGAAGTTTGTCTCATTGTGAGCGGCATTTATAACAAATAACAAGTGAATGCTCCTCGGAAGGCTCTAAACAAACACATTTGTGGCATTCAATGCAAAAAAAAATGAGAAGGTCTCACAGTCCGCATTGGTTATTATGTGGCAAAAAACGCGCACATCAAGGCACAAATGAGCACTGACTCTAAAAGAACTCGGGAAAGAAAGATACTTAAGATTGCAGCGCCATGGTTTGTCAATTTTTGAAATAAACGGCATAGTAAGATAATTGCGGAGTGAGAGTCCGCGCGTGATCTCCGGAAGGTTAACCTGAAAGCCCCAAGGGCGAGCAGGCTAATTTTCTTAAGCATTTGTGACTCATTTATGAAGTAATGAGTTTTCACTTTATCGCCCTGAAATCTAAAAAAAAAGTAGACATTATTCGACAGACCCGAGCAACACATTTATTTGATTAATTGTATAATATAAGTATAATCAGCCATTTTTAGGTAGGTAATATTGTCGGGAATTAGCCAACGGCTGAAAAATAATTCTCCGCCTATGGTTATGACTTCCCTATGGCTTGCCTAGTCTCAACAGTTCCAGTTGAATCCTCCTCCGTATGAATGGTGGGATTTTGGAAGTTGACGTAGTACCAATGGGAGGACGACAGGATTACATCTAGGAGAGTGGGAATGTGTATGAGGGGCGAGTTTTCCGCTAGTATTATTGCAGACTAAGCTGGAAATGTGCTAAGTCAGCGCTAATTTTATGATTGTCTCATTCTAACTTGTGTTTTAGGGATTAAACATGTTGTTTATTAATTTTGTACAAATGGTAACAAATCATGGTACGACACTGAAGGTAGGATAGTGAGGGTAATTTTCCTGATGAAAATTTTGTATAAAAATGCATGTTGGCGTAAAGTGGGTAGCTCTTACTTAACTCTTAGTGCAGAAAGTTACTCTGCTAGTTTGCATTTTGAAATTAATATTGTCACACAAGGCCCTTTCGGCTCGTGAGGGTTAGACCTGAGGTTAGGGTTTGCTCTTCAGGAAAACACACAACTACAACGGGAATAGTGTATATTGTCGTCCAATAGGTACATTACCAAAGAGGCACTACGTAGGTGTACCACATGACTCTTGTGCTGGGGCTCTATGTAGGAATCCGGGTTCTGCACGTATAGGCAACGCTACCCTGCTGGAGGGTAAGACTCTCTGGGGTAAGGTGACCCTGAAGAGGAATGTAGCTACTGCTCCCTTGGGTAAGGTGACCCTGAGGAGAGAGTGATCCGAAGGGGTTAATGCTTCCTGGGGTAAGGAGACCCTGAGAAGAGAAAGACCCGAATGGATGCCGATACCATGGTTGTATCGGGTTTTTATATTCATGGCGTGTAAACATAATTTACGCATTGACCTGCTTAAACCGCTGACTGTCGATAAATCGTGTTCTAGTTAGTTTTAATTATTTTTGATATACAGGATGGTTTTTATTTATAGACCATTAGTTGACATATGCCCCTCCTGTGAAGGCGTTGGCCCCCAACGCTAAGAATCATGTGACCATACCTTTACAATAATCTTACTTATTCTATAAAAGTACTAGTTAAAACAATATATACATTATATATGAAAAGAATTTGGTATCTCAGTACCCCTTCTGTTGGCTCCTAGCTGCTTGTTCGGGAATATTTCTTTCCCTCTTTTTTTTTTTTTCTTTCTTTTCGGCCCCTGTAACAATAAGATCAAAGTGTTAGTAAATTTCTTACCTCCTGTATGTGTGAATTTATTTATTATGTTATGCTTAATTGACTAAATATACCTAAAAATTGTTAATTACCCCTTTGGTGAGTATGAGTTTGAATAGTTAAATATGGAATGTAAGTAGCCCAAAAAAATAATTTATACATATTTCATTTCCTTGTACTTTCTCTTTTATATATTCATATATATATATTATTTTTTTTTATTTATATTTTTTTTTTTTTTTTTTCAATAGATCCAGGCCGCTATCAAACACGCCTTAGGCGGCGTGTTATGGTTATCCTGAGGAGACGGTATCCCGACCTGCCGAGGGTATGTACAGCCACAGCCTCTGCTTATTCCAAATAGATTTTTGTTATTATATTTTTTCAGGGGTACCATCCCGAGATATTATTGGTTCGACAACATGCCGATGATTGTTGGCCGCCTCGTCTTCCCCCTGGGCAGGTTTTCATTAAGATGGATCCGGTGTGTGGCCGTCTTGTTTTTATTTCGGGACGTCTATCCCTAAGGCGCCCCATAATTTTTATATATTTTTGAAAAATAAGTAATAAAAATAAAAATAATAAAAAAATATTCAATTCTGTGTTTCTTTGTTCTGCTAAAACTGACCTACCTCTATACTTAATTACCTATACTAAAATATAATTTAATAACAATTTAATAGCACTTATCTTTGGGTATATGATATCCTCTAGGTGTCATTTTGCAGGCCGGTGTTTTTTGTTGATGTTGCACTCTGGTTGTTCGTTCGTTGTACCGTGGCAGTGTGGCGTCATTTTGGTTGTGCTTTGTTGCTGTGTTTCTGATAATTTACATTGTATAGGGGCGTTGGCTGACATATTTTCCAGTGAGGCTAATTCCGGGATTTCGAGGATGAAGGTTCTTCCGGGAGGTGAATTATGGTTGGTTGTAGATGAGTTTTTGTATTTTTCCCAGTACTTGGCTATTAATCTGCTTATTAGATATAGTAGAAACACTGTAAATACCGCCCAGGTTATGTAAAATACTGCATCGTGTTCCAATTTTTTGTCTTGGGGCATTTGTCCCTTGACTGGGGGTAGCATCAATCCTTGCATCATGGCTGTTGGTCGATGGAACATCAGGTATGATACCAATAGTGATATTATAATATTCCATATGAACATTATGCTGTGTTTCTCCGTATGCCACACATATGTGTCATGGCCTGGGCTTGCTGTATCTTTAAGATTCGCTCTGATTTCAGCTAGCAGTTTGTTACTTGAAGTTAGATTCAAGTGAGGTATCGTGAGGGACCAGTTATGGTTTAGGCATTCCTGCATGTTTTGGAACGTTGGCAGGAGAGTACTGGCTGTAGGATTTAGGATAAACGTTTTCAATGTGGTCCATGTTGCTGGTAGTACGTATGTTATGGAGACGTTGTTTTTTAGAGATTTGGAACAAGGGAACCTTTGTGGGATCAGTAATTCTTCGTTAAGGAGTACCTCACAATTGCAAGGTAAGGATAGTTTAATTGCCCCTGGTAATTCTATTATGTTTTTTTGTAGGTGTACAGTGGCTTTTGGGCATTTGATCGTGGTTCCTTCTTTTGGATGTGTCAGAGTGTATTCTTCCAATCCAATTTCCGTGATGATCATCAGGGATGACCCATGACACCTTAATGGGCAGTGCTCTGCTAGTTCCTCTACCGTTGCTCCCTGAAATAGCTTCCTAGCACAGGTTGTTCCTTGAGATGGATCTCCAGAAAAACGGGGTAGGTAGCATAGTTTGTTGTGGTACGGCTTACATAAGTGCAGCCCATTACCTGTTATTTGTCTATGTCTTTATTCATATTTTCCCAATAATACCTCTCTTGTATTTTTTGCAGCGTCTTTGACAAACCCAAGTGCCCACTTGTTGGGGCTGCATGTAATTCCCACATTACTTCTTCCACCATTTCTCTAGGGACTACCAATACCTTGTCCAGGCCTTTTTGGGCATTATTGGCTTTATACAGGATGGTTTTTATTTATAGACCATTAGTTGACAATATAGCTCAGTTAAATTTATTCAAACTAGTGATGGAAGCCTACAACTTTATTCCGGAAAAACTCTACTTTCCGCCAACACCGTAAGTGGTATTTTATTAATTATTTCTTTCTCGAATTGTATGATTTAGAAGTTACATATTTTTGTCTTATATTTAATCCCATTATTCTAGCAAGTAAGAACTTATTTGAAACTTAGGATTATCTTTATTATTTGAACTCAATATCCAATTATCTATCAAATAATTATATTTTCGCTTTGCTTCGCTTCGCTCATCTCATAGAAATAAATTTGATTTAAACTGATTATCTAGTTTCTTTTGAATTAATGGTTATTAGAAGTTTTGGATAGGAAAACAAGGAAGATCTTGGTAAGAAAATATAAAAGTATATTTTCGCTTTAGGATCGGATTTCTAACAAAAGTCCGACCCGACAATTGGTGGAGGCGCACCTTGCTTTCTAATTTTTTCAAAATTTATTTCTTGAATAATTAATTTTTTTATTGTTGTTATTTTGTCATTTTTTTTTTGATATTTCATATTTTCATGTCTGGTGAAAAAGAACCAGATACAAATAAAAGATTTTTACGAAGCACAGCGAAACAAGGTCAAAAACTTCCTACACTTACATTGAATTTACCACGAGGTGGAACAATTGCTAGTAGGTCTAAAGATATTATTTCTACTAGTAGTAGCAGCAGCAATAGTCCTTCTGAAGATACTTTAGAAAAAACATTTATTCCAAAGTTTAGGAATACAGGAATTAACTCAGGTGAAACTGATAGGGAACTTTCTGCCGAATTATCTAAACTTCAAGTAAGAACTCCACCTGATTTACTTTCTGATCAAATAGAATTAACGGACACGTCTACTTTAACTCCAAATACAAGTATTTTAGAAATTAGTGATATCTCTATTACAAATTTAAATTTATCAGTTGATATGGCTGACATAACTATTTCGTCAGTTAGAAATGAGTCTTGCGAACCAGCTTTGCCAAAATTTATATCACCAGATTTATTTGATCATACAGAAAATAATGCACGCGATTTTATTAAAAATTTTGAAAGATGCGCGATCATTAATTCTTGGAGCGATAAACATAAGCTATTATATTTTGGTAGTTTTTTATTAAATGCGGCTAATACGTGGTACAGCAAATATAAAGCAAATATTGCAAACGCAAATAAAAAATGGCCAGACATTAAAAAAGATTTTTGTTCAGAATTTGGAGTGATCTCAGCAAATCGAGAACTAAAGCTTCGCCTGATATCTGCAAAACAGAAAGAAAACGAAGATATAAAATCATATTATTACAGAATTCTTAATCTTTGTAATGAGTATGATCCGAATATGACTTTTGACAGGATTTTAGAAAATTTTGAAAATGGGTTACATTCAAATTTACTGACAAATTATTTTTTATTACAAGAAAATCCTCCTTCAAATTTAGAGGATTTAGCAAAATTAGTAAACAGGCTAAGTGAAATTCATAAAATAACCTCGTTAACCAAATCTTTTTCTGAAGTTTTGACTCTTGCCGAAAAAGGAAGCTCGAGTAGTTCTTTCAAAGGCAGGCCAAAAAATAATTATTCGCAAAATTTCACACAACGAAATCAACAAGTTGTCTATAAACAAAATAATAAACCGAATTTTTCAGGATCTAAACAATTTCCACAAAGTTCTAATGGCTCAAATCCTACTCGATTTGTAAATAGAACTAATTCCTACCATAGGAACAAATATAATAATAATTTCAAGAATTCTAAAAGCCGTACTCATGATGGTAGGCCAATTTGTTATAATTGTAGGAAAATAGGTCACATGCAAGTTACTTGTAGATTACCTAGGTACAACAACAATCGCACTCCTAGTAATTCTCAAACACCCAGAGCAAGCAACTTTCTAGCTTTAATGGATGTCGAAAATCCTGAACAAAATGATTCTAATTCTAAAAATTGTCGCCCATGCCATTGTCAGTCTCAACATGAAGCTAATTGTAATAAAATGTCAGAAAATAACCCAAACGATGTAGCGGGGTGCCGTTAACAACTTTTCCGAACGACACCCCTACACCCTTTGTTACCGAACCCTTGCAACAAGACGATTTAATAAATAATCTCCCCTGTCAAAAAATTTTATTGATTGAAGGAACATACAGTTCAAAAAGTATAAGTATTATAATCGATACTGGAGCATTTCAAAATATAGCATCCGCAGAGTATTTTCCAAATTACCAGTCTTTTAAATTAGGAGCTAGATGCTTGGAAACTGCAGATAATCACAAAATTAATGTTTTAGGTTCTGCCATAATAGAAATTTTTCTTGGTAATAGAAAGGTCTCTGTTGAAATTTTAATAATTCATTCGCTCCCACAGCCACTTCTTTTAGGAGTGAAATTTTTACATCAATATGGAGCACTAATAGATTTTTCGGGGAAAAATATTACTCTGACTAAAATAGAAGTAACAATTCCTTTCAAGAATACATATTTTGAAAATTATTTGACTTTGCGTGATATGGTTGTTGACAATATATATTACAAAGTATGCATTTTAACAGATACTATAATTAAATTTAATGAAATTAAAGATTTAGAAGTGCAAATTCAGAATTTTTCAGACTCCTTGGAAAATGCTCTCACTCATTATTTTTTTGAATACAATGATTTATTCATAGTGAAGAATGGCTTGAGTATTTTATCGCCACCTTTTATACGTTATAATAAACTCTTTGTTACAATAAAATCAACAAAGCACACTGTTTTAAAACTTTTTGCAGATACTGCACTAGGAAAGTTTATAAGCATTTGTCATTTTCATGCTGATGAGATATTGTTTACAAATGAAAAATTAAAAGATAGTACAATAAAGTATAACATAAATACTTGTTTGACCGCGGATAATAAACAAAACCTGGAATATTTTTTAAATAAAAATAAAGATCTGTTGGCTTCATGTTCCAAAGAAGTTGGGTACACAAATTTAATGCAACATGTTATAGATACGGGAGATGCAGATCCAATAAAATCTAAACCATATAGGGTATCTCAGAAAGAACGATTTGCAATTAATGATCAAGTAACAGAAATGCTAGAAAATAGTATTGTAAGACCTAGTAATAGTTCGTGGTCTAGTCCGGTTGTTTTAGTTAAAAAACCGGATGGTTCTCATAAATTTTGCGTTGACTATAGAAAATTAAATAATATAACTAAAAAGCAAGTTTATCCATTACCACTGATCGAAGACATATTGTTTTATTTAAATGGAGCAAAATACTTCACGGTTTTAGATATGTTTAGCGGGTTTTGGCAAATAAGTTTAGATGAATCATCAAAGGAGAAAACAGCTTTTATTACACAAGATGGTCTTTATGAATTCCAAGTAATGGTCTTTGTAATGGGCCTTCAAGCTTTCAAAAGCTGGCTGAAACTTTTTGAAGGGTTAAAATGGAATGAAGTACTAATTTATATTGATGACATAATTATTTTTTCAAACGCGTTTGAAGAACATTTAATTCGATTAGAACGCGTTTTTGATAGGCTTAGAAAAGCAGGTTTAACTTTAAAACTTAGTAAATGCCACTTTGCTATGGAAAGAATAAAAATTTTAGGCCATATTGTATCTAAAGATGGAATTTTACCGGATCTAGATAAAATTTACGCTGTAGAAAAACTTCCCATCCCAAAAACAGTGAAAAAACTTCAAAGTTTCCTGGGTATGTTAAACTTTTATAGGAAATTTATCCCAAATTTTTCTCAGATAGCAAAACCATTGCATAGTTTAACAAAGAAAAGTAATACTTTTAAATGGGAAATTGAACATCAAGAAGCTTTTGATCTTTTAAAGTTGAAATTAATTTCGGCTCCACTTTTGGCACATTTTGATCCAAATAGAGGCGCTCACAGCGGTGTGGAGTTTATCTAAATTACGTTCATTGGTTTACGGACGTCAGATTAATATAATTACAGATCACCATGCGTTGTGTTGGTTAAAAACTATTAAAAATTTAAATGGTAGGTTAGCTAGATGGGCTGTTAAAATAAGCGATTATAATTACACAATAAAGCATAAGAGTGGAAAATTGCATAGCGATGCAGATTGTCTTTCTCGTAATCCTGTAGATTGTCCAAACTCACTAATAGACGTAGAAGATTACGATTTACCAACTTATCTTCTTGATAGCGATTCAATATCATCCTTACAAAGAAATGACGAAAATCTTATGAAAATTATTGCTTTATTTGATAATCCAACAGATGACAATCTCTCCCTTCTAGAAAGGAAAAAAATAAAATTATATTTAATGATTGATAATGTTCTTTATAGACGAAATCCCAATAATACTGGAAATCTACATCTTTTAGTAGTACCAAACTCTCTAAAAGGAGAAATTCTATTTTCCAATCATAATGAACCTTTAGCGGGTGATTTAGGTTTTCTTAAGACTTTCAATAAGATCAAATATAGATATTATTGGGATGGTATGCAAAAAGAAACTGAAAAATACGTTAAAGGTTGCCCGGATTGCCAAGCTCGTAAAGGCAGTACCAAAAAACCATCGGGGCTTCTACAACCATTATTAGTAGGAACCCCATTTGAAAAAATAGGCATTGATTTATTAGGACCTTTTACACGTTCGATTAATGGTAATAATATGATAGTGGTATGTATTGATTATGCGACTAGGTGGGCTGAAGCTAAACCACTCAAGGATGGAAGAGCTCCATCAGTTGCAAAATTTTTGTTAGAAAATATAATTACCAGACATGGTTGTCCAAAATATATTTTGTCAGATAGAGGTCAAGTATTCAAATCTGAATTAATTTCGGAATTATTAAGAATTATGGGTGTTAACTCTCTGATGACTACAAGTTATCACCCCCAATGTAATGGTCTTTGTGAACGGCTTAATAAAACATTAGCAAACATTTTGAGTCTTTATACCAATAGTTCTCATACTGATTGGGGTGAGTATTTAGTACATGCTATATGGGCATATAATGTATCTGTCCAAAGTACCACAAAGTATAGTCCATTTATGTTAGTTTATGGAAGAGAACCAGTCTTGCCAACCGATGCTTCACTGCAATTGCCGATTGTTGATCAGTATGTTAGTGATATTAGGAAAAGAGCTCTCATTGTACGTAATGATGCAGTAAAAAATATAATAAAACGGCAAAGGCAGGATAAAATAAGATACGATAAAAAACATAGACATACTGAGTACACAGAAGGGGAAAGGGTGAAAATATTTACACCTATTAGGAAAGTAGGTAGAACGGAAAAACTTTTATTAAAATACTTCGGTCCTTACATCATTGAGAAAAAACTGAATGAAGTTGATTATTTAATACAAAAGGGTACTTCAAAAAATGCTAAAAAAGAGGTAATTCATGTTTCGCGAATACTTCCTTATTTTGAACCGTGGGATCCTGAACAGGAAAATAATTTTAATTTAAGTTTACTCTTCACTGAATAGTGATACATAAATTCACATTCCGATATTTCCTTCTAGATGCATTGATATGATCCTTAAGGTCCAAACAGAAACGACCGAATTCTGCTGGTGGTGGGATTACTACATGCAAGTCATGAGGCCTTCGGTAACGAGGTTCTTAGACCATTATTATTTTTATAGCGAATTCTTCTTTCTTAATGTGCTGCCAGTAGAAAATATTTTGAGCTATTATGCAACTACCCTCCGCACTTCATTACAACCTACCCTTCTTAGCCCGGAATATGCCCAATCACTATATACATGGGCTATTAACGGTAACTTGGGCGAATTATGTTGTAAACTCTGGGGGATGATGATAACCTTGAATTTAATTCAAGCGTCATTTCCGCAGATGGGGACAATTCTCAACCTAGACTTATATAGTGATGTTGAGTCCCTGGATTCTCAGTTTGAGGATCTTCTGAACGACCCAGTGCTGCAAAACTTGTAGGGCGATACTCCCAAGTTATACGTTAAATATTTTTCTAATTGGGGGTATTAGAATTTTTTATTACAAGAAAGTAAATGTTTAAGTCTTGAAGTCTAAACCAAATTATGTATATATATACTTACATATATTTTTATTATTATTGTTTTTTAAATTCTATATATTATTCGGAGGATAGGTTTGCTATATAGCTGTATATTCTTGGGTATTTAGGCATCTAATATCTGTTTAAACTATCTAGCTTGTTCATAATTAGGGGAAATATCACTATTATAACAATTTAATTTTATATCGTAATCATAAATATTATAATGGAATATATTTTAGGGGATATTATTCTTAGAAGTACGGGCGTAGACTAGAAACTTTGGTATCATTTTATGAATAACTCATATTCATCATTGTAGATATATTAAGGGATTTATTTTGTGCTAATATTGCCATTTTATTGAGACGTTTTTTTTTTTTTTTTTTTTTGTTTGAGGTTACTTTTACTTATTATTCAAATAACAAGTATAGCATCCGGACCCATTAAGATAATTCCAGGAGCATACTTGAAAAACTTACCGGAAGTCACCATTTATGAAGAGTATAATGGACCACACAACTCTTCGTAATTACACCTACGGCGATTGCGAAATACGTCTCTGCCAGGCAGTAAACCGCACGATTGAGTTAAGACTGAGCTTCTCAGCACTTTTGTCACAGATGGACTTTAATCTAGCACATACGGACTCGGACATTAAGATACAGGGTAAGCAAAAAAGGGCACTTGATTTTATAGGGGACGCAATTTCATGGTGTTGCGGTCTCGTCACGAAACATCAATTAGATTCACTATACATGGAAGATGCAAATTTAAAATCTCATATTTCAACTTTATACAATACATTTCAAAATGAATACGAAAATTTCATAGAAAATTATAAAAACTTTTCAGTAAAAGAGAACCAGAATACTGAAGTTCTAGAATCAAAAATTAAAATGGTACAATCCTATTTAAATAGTCATGACTATGCTGAACTGGATAATTTTAGAGAAATCTACAAAAATCTTTTAAAATCTTTTGAATTGCTTTTGGTTCTCAGAAAAAATGAATTATTGAATTACTGCAGATTTCATTTTATCTCAGTTTTTACAATTACACCATCAAAACTTTTGAAAGAGTTAAGAACGATCTCTAATGAAATTAAAAAATTTGATCATGTTTTGGCTATACCATTTACACAGTTGTCTCAATATTACCAGCTACCGATATCTGATTGTACACTAAGTGAAAGGTTTACAATTATAACTGTAAGAATACCAGTAAAAGCAAATCATATGTTGTGGAAACTTTATGAACTGATACCAGTTCCATTTGCCTGGTATAATGATACATGCATCTTTTTGCAGCAAAACCATTATGTGGCTGTTGCCTCAAATTCCACAGCACATGACGGTAGCATTCTTTCTGTTAGACCAATAACAGGAACAATGTTAAGAGAGTGTCAACCCTATAAAGACAAACTTTGTTATTTACCAACATTCTTGGCAGACACTTCTTTCGGAAGCGACTATTCAAAAAATATGTTAATGGGTGGTACTATTCAGGACATTTCACGTATTTGTCCTCTGAGATGTCATAATGCAAATTCAACCGTAGTGTCCAAAATCGATAATGCCGTCTTTGTCATAACACACCCAAAGAAATTTACGAAACTTGAATGCCAATCGACTACACATCAACTACCTGATGTTCTTTATGAACAACCAGGTGCAATCGAACTTAAAATTCCATGTCATTGTAAACTTTCAGTTAATAACGAAATTCTTATTGGAACTAGATTTCCATGCAGAAAAACAAATATTTTTAAGTCTATGGCAGTTCATGTGTTACCGGCAACGTGGTCGACTTTAAAATCATTTTTGATAACATTTGATAAAAATTTATTGTCTCACCCTGTTTTTACAGACTTAAATGAATGTTTGAATTATAACTGGTCCCTTACTATACCTTATCTTAATCTTTCTACGTCCCGAGAAATTGATAACTTATACAAAGATGTAAGGCAGTTTCAAGACACCTACTGTGTGTATTCAGCAAATTCGTATCTTATACATAATGGTAGTTTATTCGTAATATGGAACATAGTTTTATCAATACTGATCTTTTATTTGTTGCATAAGCAAAATGTTTTTGGAATTGTTCCTTTTGTTAGACCGGTCAATAGTGAAACTGCATCAGATTTGAATTTCCTTGGACAAGAACAAGTATTGTTGCTTGTCATGATAGTATGCATACTTTTAGTAATTTTGGGAATTATTATTTTGTGCTTATATAAGTATATACAGAGTAAAAGAAGCAGTGAGTCTTCTGATGTTAACATAAATTTGTTTGATGGCCAAATAGGGAAGTTAAGTCTTCCTACAGGGGAAACGTTTCCAGTTTCTTTCAAAGCTGAACATGAAACATGTGTTTAAAACTTTGAAAATGACACATTATTTTTTTTTCTTCTTATTTTTAATTTCATATATAAATATACACTCTTTTTGCTTACTAAAATCGTTTTATTTTGTTGTAAACAACATACAGATTATATTGTACTAGTAAGTAACAAGAGTGAGGTATGATATAACCGACTTTATTATATTTTTATTATTCTATTATTTAGGAGAGAAAAAAATGTTACTTCTTTGTAGTTTATTTACTGATCACAAATGAACCACTTACTTTTTTGAAGGAAGAATTAATGAAAAAATTGTGAACCAGTGTACTTGCCTATCAGTGTCCTTATAGACCAATAACTTATTTTTTTTATTCAAGTTTGACAATAATATTGCTGTAAATTATTATATTTTAAGACTTTTAAGGCATTTGAAGCTTAAGTTCTAATACTACATTTTTGTTTACATGTAAACATATCACAACCGTCACAACCGACCCCATAAGCACATCCAGGGATGTACTTCTCAATATACAAACTGGTATGAGAAGAATTGAAGGTGGTCAACGTCATCTCGTAAATGCTGCAACGCCCACTGAAGAGAAAGCACCAATAAATACTTATGGTTGTGTCGCCAGAGTCGTCGACACTGGTACCGGGGGTAATGTCGGTAATTAGCCAACGGCAGAAAAATAATTCTCCACCTATGGTTATGAATTCCCTATGGCTTGCCTAGTCTCAACAGTTCCAGTTGAATCCTCCTCCGTATGAATGGTGGGATTTTGGAAGTTGACGTAGTACCAATGGGAGGACAACAGGATTACATCTAGGAGAGTGGGAATGTGTATGAGGGGCGAGTTTTCCGCTAGTATTATTGCAGACTAAGCTGGAAATGTGCTAAGTCAGCGCTAATTTTATGATTGTCTCATTCTAACTTGTGTTTTAGGGATTAAACATGTTGTTTATTAATTTTGTACAAATGGTAACAAATCATGGTACGACACTGAAGGTAGGATAGTGAGGGTAATTTTCCTGATGAAAATTTTGTATAAAAATGCATGTTGGCGTAAAGTGGGTAGCTCTTACTTAACTCTTAGTGCAGAAAGTTACTCTGCTAGTTTGCATTTTGAAATTAATATAGCTCAGTTAAATTTATTCAAACTAGTGATGGAAGCCTACAACTTTATTCCGGAAAAACTCTACTTTCCGCCAACACCGTAAGTGGTATTTTATTTATTATTTCTTTCTCGAATTGTATGATTTAGAAGTTACATATTTTTGTCTTATATTTAATCCCATTATTCTAGCAAGTAAGAACTTATTTATTTGAAACTTAGGATTATCTTTATTATTTGAACTCAATATCCAATTATCTATCAAATAATTATATTTTCGCTTTGCTTCGCTTCGCTCATCTCATAGAAATAAATTTGATTTAAACTGATTATCTAGTTTCTTTTGAATTAATGGTTATTAGAAGTTTTGGATAGGAAAATAAGGAAGATCTTGGTAAGAAAATATAAAAGTATATTTTCGCTTTAGGATCGGATTTCTAACAAAAGTCCGACCCGACAATATTGTAGTTTTGATATATTTATTAAACGTTTACTAATTATATATCGTCAACGTATAATCTGTAGACCTTAACTAAACATATATCATATACTACTTTATTACCAGCAAGTGTAGATTTGGAAAAAACTATATATGCTGTTATGCAAATAAGCAGTTAATTGTAAATAGACAATGTCACTATTTTGTTTGTTGACGAAAGGCCCATTACATCCAATAAAATTTTACTTAAAAATAGATGTCTATGGTAGACGGAAAAGTAGGGTACATTATGGGTATATAATAGTATAACTATATTATTGTTTATTAAACCTGTTATATTATATGGCCATACACAACATTTTTTTACATTTTACTCACGATAAGGGGTAATTGATCCCGTTATGATTAACTAACTGAGCTAACAAATCGTCATCTTCAAAGATGAATTTTTAAAGTACTTCTACCACTTCATACTAGATGGACGTTGCCCAATAAAATTTAACCTGAAAAGAAACTTCTATAATAGATGGAAAAATAAGCCAAGACATTGGCCATATTCACGGATATAATAGTTTGCTTTACTTGTATTATTCTACGCTTATGTAGGAAGATTTTTTAATACGCTTTACACTTTACTTATAAAGGATAATTATCATTTGTAAATTAGATTTTTACGATATTTCAATAATTAAGCTAGCAAACTTTTTGGTTTGCAGTATACCATGTATTATATTCCTGTCAGAAATGTATTCCTGTCAGAAGTTTACTGAAAACCCGGGCCTGAGATAGTTTATAGTTTATCATATTTGTATCGGGTCTTAAAAAAAAAAAACAATCAAAGATTGCTATGGTTTTTTAAACGTCTGTCTTAGCAATATTTTTCTTTAATTTTGACAATGTCAGTCAATGAAATTTAATGTCAAAATGTCATGTCAAAAATCCTGACCAATAAAGAAACAATAATGCGACGTACGTTTTCGTAACCAAAGCAATCTTTGATTGGTTTTTTTTTGAAGACCCGATATAATCAAAGCATAGGAGCGACCAGCCAGAAATGAGAATTGAACGGAAGGCGGCAAACATGCGAACTAATATTTCTATCACGCTCTATTTTATCGTAACTTTGTATTTCCATATCGTTTTCTCCTCCCCCTTCACCTCAGACCGAATTGCTTTTTTCTTATTTGCCAGTTGCCATCGCCATTGCCATGCCAACCTATCCTATATCCTATGAGTATTTTTAATACCCTATCGGAATTTTCATTTGTTTTGGAAAATGTGGTACCTACACTGAATGATAACTCGACGTGCCTTTTTTTCTAGTGATTTTGTCTCCCATTCAGTTTTCAGAAAAGGGAGCAATAACCGATTAAAATTCAAAAATTGTATATTTCCCGCGCTTGTGTAACCAACAAGGAGTGCTGAAAGCGCAGACAGGAGACAGCTAAAGTCAGGCGATCCTTTATCAACCAATCAGCTGCTGCCTGTGGCTGAACCACGCACGCGTCGTGTCGATTGCGATCCGTTCCCGATGTTGCTAGCCGGTCTACAACAAGCAAAAATTGCCGTGCCCGTGAGTGCGTAGTGCTTGCTTGCTTGCTGTAACTTGTGAATCGTGAATCTTTAGCTGCCCTTATCAATAGCAGACTAATGAATCCAGTAAGTAAAAAAATATTGGTTGTTTAGAATTAGGAATATTTATTTGAAAAACCTGGCATGTTTGCTATTTTTTTACAAAATTCAGCCATTTCGATACTTGATTTACAAGCTGATATTTCTTAGTTTCGTTTTCCACACAAGTACAAACAATTGACCATTCCAGTATTCCTCACGCTGAGAGAAATACGATAATTTTTTTGTCAATTTTGAAGATTCCGAGGTTAAAAACTTGTCGGAAAATGGCAAAATTGTAATATTTGGTTATATTTGATGTGTGCCCCCCAGAGCAAATTGTCATAGTAAAGTCATCTCATCTGTTCTGGAATGGTCAATCCTTTTCGACATTTTTTTTTCGTTAACTAATTATAAATGAGTTGTTGGATGAATCATGTAGGTGGGCCAGTACATAGGTAGTATGTTTTTTTTTTTCAATAGGTATAAAGTTATTGTTGTTTTTTTGAGAATGGTATACAAACGTAAAATCTACGTATTAATATCGTACAGTTGCACTGCCATGAGTGACCCTCATGAAAAATAACTCACTTATAATATGTAATTATTTTCAGAGGCTACAAAAATTTACTTCCAAGGAGAGGACCAAGTGGGTATCACGGCAGGAGACATAACAGATAAAAATATTGGACAAGCATGCCATGATTGGCTTAAACTTTCAAAGCAAAGATCCTAAGTACTAATAGTTGAGTAAAAACGGTGGAAAAATGTTCAATTTTTTTTTCTGTGGTATAACCACATGAAACCTATATAGGATCATTGGTTAGGTCCTTGCGCATGTGAAACGACTTATTACGACATCGTTGGGGCGGTCAGACATTTTTTATGCCGAAAAATGTCAATAATTTGTCAAAATGTTATATATGTGTTTTTTTTACACATACTACGCGATAACTTCGAAACTAATTAACGTATAAACATGATTTTTTTTTAATCGATTGAGAACAAATAAGCGGTCATAATTAAACTAATTTAAGTCCCCTAGTAAGCCAATTTTTTTCCAAAAAACGGACTAAACTCGAAATTTTACTTTTACTGCTGCATGATTTTCGATAAGCGAGAAACTTTTTTATTTCAAAGAATTTTGCATAGTATCTGCTTATGAATTATAGATAGGATATTGAAAAAGTTTTTAAAATAGAAACCAGACTTCTGATGCAAATAGTTTTCTAGTTATCGCCATTTGAAATTAATAGCACAGGGGCGAATGGCGCCGCACGATGTGCTTACCGTCCTTTCCGCGCTCTTGATGTGTTTTGAAGGCCCGCTTGGGTGAACTCCTGACTTATATAAAATATTCAGAGAGAATTTTGTGATGAAAAAATAATTTATTGTTCTAGTAAAATAAATATACCTAGTATTATTTAATTAAAAAAAAAACAGAAATTAAAAAAATGTAGAATTCATCCGAATCTGACGAAATGAGGTTTTCGTTTTGTGGTCTGTTACTACATATTGCATATTATATTTTCATTCGCCCCAACATTTTAATCCTTGTGCTAAACACGAGCACCTATTGTTGCAATTTTTGTCGGAACACTGGATTGACAAAGCTTTTCTCACATCATCGGGGATCGAATCTTGTACTGATAATATATTGGCCTCCAATAATTTCCATCAATTTTCCATCCATATTATGACGAGGATCTTCCAAAACAATTTTTTTCTACTGACGTTTCATAATACGCTTAAAATCTGTTTCATAATGAACTTCATTATGATACAGATTTTTTAGTCACTGGAATCGAGTTATTTTGAACATGAACAATGTTTATATAAAAATAACAGACTTGTTTTGAAATTTTAGATTGTTAGTTATATTGTAAGACCCTATGTTATCCTTATACTAATAATTCTCCTTTCCTATGTTAATTATTAGCGTACGCCTATGTCAATACTAATAAATATATAAAACTGCTCAATCAGCGGTACTGCACTGGTAGTACCGCCACCTGCATAGGAAAATGCTTGGATCAGCAAATATTCATTATTTAAGCCAGAGCTTTCCAGTAAGGAGCGTTCATTTGTTTTCAGGCACTCCCTGTAGCAATTTGATCCACATATTTTCCGATTGTCACTATTGTATTTTAATTAATAAAATAAATGTTTTTTTAAAATACAAGTTTCTGAATCGAAAATATAATTGGCGCAAGTCGGTGCGGATGTTCTTCAGAGTGCTATAGAGTCCAGAGATTGAATTTTCGAAAAAGTTTAATCCAATTCGTTCCACTTTTTGAAAAAATTAACTGAAGAAAAGAAGCAACAAGATCAACGTACAAATTTAAAAGTGTTACAGTTTCAAGCATCGTGCCTTGTAAGTAATCCCTTTTTCCTATAAATTGTATTTTGTAATTGGTGTTTCATAATTAAGTTCTTTTGAAAAATTTCTTTTTTTTTGAGTTTTTTTATCATAAATTTTTTTTCAATTTCAATTTGTTTTGGCATTGAGACCAAATACAAATAAAATAATTTTAAGCAAGTAACCTACGAGACTCAATAATAAATTTAAGACTTTAATTTTTGATTTTTTACGAAAAAAATTAATTTCCAATTTTTAGTTTTTAAACTTCAATTTCTAAAAGTTTCAGAGAAAAAAAATCCAATTTTTTCATATTTTATTTTCAATTTTCAAGAAACTGATTGATATTGGACTTAGAAAATTTTTCAAGGAAAAAAATAAAATTTCCAATTTTTCAATTTTTATTTTCAAGAAACTGAATAATAAAGTGAAACCTTTATTTTTTTGATTTTTTGAAAAAAATTAAAATTTCCAATTTTTTTATTTTTCCAACTTTAACTTTCAAATAACTGAATAACCTAATAAGTCTCTAAACAATTTTGAATCTTTAAAGAAAAAAAATAAATTTCTGATTTTGTTTTGATTTTTAATTTTAAGCGAAACATAAAAATTCTAATTTTGAATTTTTTCTAGTTTTAATTTAAAGAAAGTAAACTTTTATATTAAATAAATAATTTTTAAAGTAGAATTTAATTTTAAAAATATAATTAACGACTAAATTAATACGTAATTTAAAAGAAAAATATAATTGATAATTAAATAATTCATTTTAAAAATATAATTGATAACTGAATACTTAGTGTTCGTGCAAATGTTTGGGAAAAAGGGGAATTTGTTTGTATATTTAAAATTCGATAATGACATTAAAAAAAACCATACAATTTCAAACCATTCGGCACCATATATACGCTACGACCTTCGAAGCAGTCGAGTTCGAGTAGTGCGAGGTCGCGTGTCCGTAGCCAAGACTACATATTTTGAATCAAAAATATTCATTAGAAACTCAATTATCTACCCGTTTTCGAAGTGACCAGTGGGATTACGTTGTTTATGAAACAGGAGCTCCTGTGAGGCGCCAACACCAGCGCATAGCACAACCCTGTGCAACTCCAAGGTAGGTGCCTTATCTAATATTGCCTTTGTATGGTTCCGCGATCAAATTTCGACGCGTTTACAGTCCGCGGCTCTCCAGAATAAATTTCCCAACGTTTTATTCATTAACATTTTTTGGCCTTACGATCCGGATAACTTGGAACAGTAATAAAAGGGAAAATATTAGAAATTTGTACGTGGAAGCAAAGCATTGACCTTGGATTCTAAAAGTAAAAATAATATCCATTTTATCAATTTTACATAGGTAGATATTTTTCGGATTTGTTTATGTTATCGGGTAAAAAAGAAAAGGAAAATAACTGTTTGCTATTTTGTGTTTTTTTTTTTTTTGACCATTCCACTTTGAATAGATTTACATTTGTTTATTTGCTTGTTGCTATAATTTCTCTAGACACTTTCGTTAATTCGTTGTTTACATTAGATAGAGTAATATAAATAATAACATTTTAATAATTTAAATTAGTGTTATTAAGTAATAATATTATCATGTCTTTAGCGAAGCTATCAAATAAAAGAACTGTCGCTATTAATCGAATTACAGAAGCTTATAATTTAGCGGTAAAAGCCAAAACAAATCCTTCACAGCATACATATTTTCAAGTGATTTATGAAAACATAGATGAGGCTTACGAGGATTTTAAAAAGCGCCACAATGAAATTATCGGTCTTATTGATTCGGACGCCGAATTTGAAATTCAAGATGCTATTAGAAAGAGTGCAGATGCATTTTATTTCAAAACAAAAACAATTTATACAGAACTGTTCCCAATTCACGCACATCCTGGCAGCTCAGTGTCGCTTTTAGGTCAAAACCAGCAAACAAATAAAGATGTAGATCTACCTCCTTTATCAGTGCCTTCCTTTGATGGAAATCCGCGAAAATGGCCTACCTTTTCTGATGTTTATCGTTCGCTGGTTCATGACAATTCAAGATATTCGGATATACAAAAGTTTCAATACCTTCTTTCATTTTTAGAAAATGAGCCGGCCCACCTTTTAAGATCCTTACCTTTAATCGCCTCAAATTATCAGCAAGCATTTACAACTTTGGAAACCCGCTATCAAAATAAAAGATTGTTAGCAACGACGTACTGGAGCTCTCTTACTAATACACCTTCGTTAAAAAACAATTCTTCAAAAGAGTTAAGAGTATTACTAGACACTTTTTCAGAAAACACTGCGGCTTTGAGTAATTTAGGGTTCCCAGTGGACCAATGGTGTTTCGTTTTATTCAACATGTTATTACAAAAATTGGATAATGCTACTAGAATTTCTTTTGAATTAAAGTATAGTACTACCGAACTCCCAACTTTTCAAAATTTACAAGATTTCTTACTAAACCATTGCAAAGCTTTAGAGTCGGTTCAACAAATGCCATCGCAAGGAACGAACTGGACTTCTTTGATAAACAGAACTCCGAAACCAAATACTTCGAAAAATCATTCTTATGATCAACATAATCCAAACACATTTTTAGCCAACACTTCCTCTCATCCTAACACATCGGGGGAACATTCACATTCCCATCAGGGCCAACCTCGTTCCTCTTCGAATAGCTGTAAGCTATGTAATAACGCTTCACACCCGCTGTCACAATGTTCAAAATTTATAGCAAAATCACCTGCTGATCGATTCGCGTTTGTCAAGCAGATAAACGCATGCTTAAACTGTCTTCGTCCTAATCATTTGCTAAGGAATTGTCCTTCATCCTTCAATTGTCGCATCTGTCGTTATAGACATCATACTATGCTGCATCTTCCACAGACAGATCCTCTTCACTCGAGCACAAATTCTGCTACTTCCAGGAACTCAAGTCCACCGGCTACCAGCAGTAATCAGTCCTCAACGTTGTCGCAAGCATGCATAACTGGCAATCCATCTCCTCCCAACGGACTTTGCACTGCTCTGTCAGTTACTGCATCACGTTCTACTACCGTTCTGCTATCAACTACAAAGGTTGAGATCTTGGATGCTAGAGGTAACTACCAGGTTGTGAGAGCAATCTTGGATAACGGCAGTCAGGCCAATTTTATTACCCAAACTTGCTTGAACCGTTTGGGGTTGGCTAGAGAGTCTTTAAATATACCTGTTTTGGGCCTTAATGAGTGCTGTTCTGCCAGCAACGGCATAACACATTGTAACATTCGCCCTAAGGGACAAGCCAGTCCAAACTTTTTCTTTGATGCCTTTGTTTTGCCTAAACTTTGTTCTGAAATGCCTTCGATTAAAATAAACCCGCAAGGTTGGGAGCATATTTCCAATCTTAAGCTAGGAGATGACCAGTTTCACATACCTGCAGCGGTAGACATGTTATTAGGAGCCGATATGTGTGCGCAGATATTTAAACCATCGGGGAAGAAACTAGGAAATCCAGGACAACCAACTGCCTTCGAAACCGTCTTTGGTTGGGTTTTGTTAGGGAAAACCGAGAATCGTTTCCCCGCCTCGAGTTCTGTTCATACTTACTTTGCAGTAATGGAGCCATCTTTGGATTTAAGTCTTAGACGGTTCTGGGAAATAGAATCAATACCATCTAAAATCCATCTGTCGCCCGATGATCAAAGGTGCGAAGAAATTTACAAAACCACTACTATTCGAGATAAATCTTCGGGTCGTTTTGTTGTGAATCTGCCCTTTCGGCACGCAGAGCCAGATTTGGGTGACACTTTCTCTTTAGCCTATCGTTGTTTTATGTCACTTGAATCCAGGTTACTGAAAAATCCCGAACTCTATGCCTTATATTCTAACTTCATGCACGAATATCTAAAAAATAATCACATGTCTATAATTCCCAATGATCAACCGAAACCAGCACTTGTAAATTACCTGCCTCATCATTGCGTGCTGAAACCGGAAAAGGCAACCACCAAACTAAGGGTTGTCTTTAATGCATCCGCGAAAGGATCAAGAGGCCTTAGTTTAAACCAAACACTTTTGACAGGTCCGAAGCTCCAGACAGATATTCAGGAAATCCTGTTAAAGTTTCGTGTTCATGCTGTCGTTTTTCTGGCCGACATAAAACAGATGTATTTGCAAATTCAAGTTAACCCTAGTCACCGCGATTTCCAGAGGTTGCTCTGGCGCTTTCACCCTAAGGAACCACTTCCGGAGTATCGCCTCAATGGTGTCACTTTTGGGATAAGCTCCAGCCCCTTCCTGGCTATTCGTACAATACAGGAACTTGCGAATCTGGAAAAGAAAACGTACCCTAAGGCATCTCAAGTACTACATGAAAATATCTTTATGGACGATATTTGCGTAGGAACCTCTACCATTGAGGAAGCCAAAGTGTTACAAAAGGAGTTAATTGCCTTATTAAGAACGGGAGGTTTTGAACTTCGAAAGTGGGCAAGTAATGAAACCCAACTCCTTTCTTCTTTAGAACCCTCTGACTGTCAAATGTCAATTTCATTCGAGGAGGAGGACAACACTTCGATTAAAGTGCTGGGGCTTCAATGGAGTCCAACTTCCGACACTTTTTCTTATTCATGTCACCCTTCTCCTAAGCCATGTACCAAAAGAAATATCCTTTCAGAAATAGCGCGTATATTTGATCCTTTGGGGTTTATTGCGCCAGTAACATTCTTAGCAAAAACTATTATGCAGAAACTTTGGCTGGACAAGGTTCCCTGGGATGAAACTCCCTCACAACCTATTGTTGATCTTTGGAACCAATACAAAAGTGAATTTCCATCTTTGTCAAGGATTTCTCTACCTCGATATAATTTTTCAAATAGTATTCAACGGTGTCAACTGTTGGGATTTTGTGATGCTTCAGAACTTGGGTATGCAGGGGCAGTATATGTTCGGATCGAGCTGACCGACGGCAATGTTCGATCCTCCTTAACTTGCGGTAAATCTAAAGTTGCGCCACTTCAAACCAAATCTATACCTCGCTTAGAGCTCCTTGGAGCTACCCTACTAGCCGATCTTTTGAATTTTGTCATCCGTACATATTCGCCACTTGTCACTATAGATGAAATATTCGCCTTCTCGGACTCACAAGTAGTTTTGGCATGGTTGGCATCGTCGCCGCATAGATGGAAAAGTTTCGTGGCAAACCGTGTTAGCCATATTCAGGAAACCATTCCGGATGTACCTTGGTTTCACGTTCAATCTTTGGACAACCCTGCTGATTGTGCTAGTCGTGGACTAACTCCTAAAGGTTTATTGGAACATTCTTTGTGGTTTCACGGTCCTCCGTGGGTAACCTTACCTCGCGCTCAGTGGAACCTTAGAGAGTTCAACAGCGAGCACATAGACCTGCAAACAGAAGCACGGGAAGAAGAGAAACCCACGGTCTTGTCGGTAGTAATAGGAAAGACTTACTTTGAAAAATTAATCAATAGGCACTCTTCCTTACCGAAAATTATTAAAATTCTTGCCCATTTTGTTCGGCTAGCCTACAATGTTCATCATAAATGTGACCGACTTTCTGGGTCATTTTCTGCCCTAGAACTTCACGATACCTTGCTAGTACTTGTTAAGAGGGTCCAAGAGCAATCGTTTTCGGATTTAATTATCCAAATTCAAACCAATAAACTGTTGCCTAAACCCTTTCGCAAGCTTGCCCTTTTTTTGGATGCTAGCGGGTTTGTCAGAGTGGGCGGAAGATTGCGAAATTCAGACATTTCCTTTGAAGCCAAACACCCTTTACTTCTGCCCCGTACTCATCGTCTCACCGATTTAATAATTGAACAAACTCATCAAGAAAATTTTCACCCCGGACTGACTACACTGCACTATTTATTACGCCAAAGGTTTTGGATCCTTTCAGCCCGTAGAGCTATCCAAAAGGTTCTATCAAAATGTATCAGGTGTTTTCGTTTAAAACCAAAGGCTTATACGCCCTATATGGGTGACCTCCCTTCCTTTAGAACCTCCCAGCTCAAGTGTTTTTCATATTCCGCGTTGGATTATGCAGGCCCTCTGAAGATAACCCTTGGTAAACATCGTGGAGCGAAAGTTTCCAAAGCTTACATTTGCCTTTTTGTATGTTGTGCCACTAAGGCCATTCACTTGGAACTTGTATCTGACCTCACTACCGAGGCATTTATCGCTGCTTTGAGACGCTTTATCGCTAGACGCGGAGTCTGTGTACAACTTTTGAGTGACTGTGGCTCCAACTTCGTAGGTGCGGTTGGTCAACTTGAGGAACTTTCAAAATTCGCTGCTAGCAGTCTAAAAATAAAATGGCACCTAAATAGTCCCGGTTCCCCACATTTTAACGGCCTTGCCGAAGCAGGCGTCAAGTCGGTCAAGACCCACTTAAAAAGGGTCATTGGTGATCAAGTGCTGACATATGAGGAATTGTATACCTTGTTGACTCAAATTGAAGCCTTGCTAAACTCGAGACCTATCAGCGAACTGAGTTCCGACCCTAATGATTTGCAACCATTAACGCCCGGTCATTTCTTGACGCTGGAGCCCCTCAATTCCTGTCCAGATCCCGATTTATCGCATTTAAAGTTAAATAGACTTAACCGTTGGCAATTAGTGCAACGCCTTAATTCCGATTTCTGGAAAAGATGGCAAGCCGAGTATTTGCATACTTTACAGCAACGCTCAAAGTGGACCACTCCCTTTGCAGAGGTGAAACTCAATACTTTAGTTTTAATAAAGGATGAATCTAGGTCCCCTCTGCATTGGTCTTTGGGCCGCATAATCGCATTGCATCCAGGCAAAGATGGCCATGTAAGAGTGGTTACTTTAAAAACACAACATGGGATACTCAAGCGTCCTACAGTTAAGTTATGTCCATTGCCGACTAGCTAATATTTCACTCCTTAATCCGTAGATTAAGGTCTTTATGTCGCGTGCTGTTTTGAATAATTTTTTTGTTTTTTTTTTTGGGAATCCGAGGTTGTTTTGCTTCCGCAGTATATGAATTTTGTTCTTATCGCGTGTTTTTTTTATACTCGAGAATTTTAGCATTTTAATGTTTATTTGGGATTGGGAAATAAAACTCCGTTTTAAGTGGGCGGAAAATGTTCGTGCAAATGTTTGGGAAAAAGGGGAATTTGTTTGTATATTTAAAATTCGATATTGACATTAAAAAAAACCATACAATTTCAAACCATTCGGCACCATATATACGCTACGACCTTCGAAGCAGTCGAGTTCGAGTAGTGCGAGGTCGCGTGTCCGTAGCCAAGACTACATATTTTGAATCAAAAACTCTCCAAAAATATTCATTAGAAACTCAATTATCTACCCGTTTTCGAAGTGACCAGTGGGATTACGTTGTTTATGAAACAGGAGCTCCTGTGAGGCGCCAACACCAGCGCATAGCACAACCCTGTGCAACTCCAAGGTAGGTGCCTTATCTAATATTGCCTTTGTATGGTTCCGCGATCAAATTTCGACGCGTTTGCAGTCCGCGGCTCTCCAGAATAAATTTCCCAACGTTTTAATCATAAACACTTAGCTCATTTTAAATTTTTAATTTAGGAAAAAATATATCAATTACGATTTATTTCCATAAATTATGAATTAGGTATTAGATACACTCAATTTTGAATTTTTGAATTTTTTTGAATTTTTGAATTTTTGAATTTTTTTGATTTTTAATTTTCAAAAAAAAAATAATAATAATAATAATATCAATAGATTTTTTTGAGAAAACTATTCTTAATTTTCTATTATAAATAATTTTTTCCAATTTTTTTAATTTTCAGAAAAAATAATAAATTTTTGGAAAAAGTATTTTTTATTTTTCTATCTATAAATAAGCCTATAATTCAAAAAATATATGTCAGATTCTGAAGAGGAAATACAGAACCTCTTAACCCAATTTAACTTAACTCATTTATATAATCCAAGTACTAATAATTCGTTAAGAAATAATAATCATCAACCAAGAACCATGGGTGATAATTTGAAATCTATTGTACAATTACTTAAGACTTTTGGTGGCGAAAAACAATACTTAGGATATTTTATTAGTAATATCGAAAAATTTTATACTACATATTATACTGGCGAAAATGCACAGAAAGAATATGTTATAACAGCGATTAAAACTAAATTAATCAATGAAGCAGGAAACTTCCTTATGTCACGTCCTGACTTAAAATCATGGATTGATATAAAGAACGCTTTAAGATTAAAATATGGAGACCCATAGTCTAGACAAAACTTAGTACAAGAATTAATGTATACTACTCGAAATATTAAAGAGGATATTTTTGATTATTTAGAGAGATTAAAAAGTTTAAATCATAGAATAACTTCTAAGATAATGAGTGATCAAAATTTAGTTGCAGTAGCAAATGTTTTGGTAGACCAAAATGAAATAATGGCAATCCAAAATTTAGTCACAAACTCTCCTGTTGAATTAAGAACAATTTTAATGGTGCAAAATCCACTAACTTTAGATGCAGCTACAGGTTGCGTATTAAATTATCAATTAGCTGAAAACCATATGAAATTTAATAATTCAATTAATAAAAATAATAATACACACACTTCATACACTAATTCAAAACAGAAAACACAATTCACTCAAAGACAATTTGTGCAAACACAGTTTCTACAGAAACAATTTCAACAATCACAATTTCCCTCACAACCTATAAACATTCAGCCAAGAGCGAATTATCAACAGAAATTCCCAACTAGTTCACAAACTTTTGGAAAAAACTATAATAAACAATCCAATGTATTTAAGAAAAATACAAACCAACAATTTCCAAAACCGACACCTATGTCCGGAATTTCAGTGCAACCTCGCACTCACGCATTTAAACAAAATTTCCAAAAAAGACCTGTTCAATACACAATTAAAGAAGAAAATAATATTTTACAATTAATTCCAGTTGAACAAGATTTTTCAGAAAATGAAAATTTTGAAGAAGAAATTTACCTTTCCTCTGATGAAAATCAAGAAAATCAAAGTGAATTTGAATATCAAGATTTTGAAAATCCTGATGAACAACAAATTGATGAATCCGAAAATTTTTGTTTAAAAGCCTCGGATCAGCATTAACTTTAAATGAATTCCAAATTAATCAATTACCTTTTATAGAAATTCAATTTTCACCTTGTAAATTATTAATTGATACCGGAAGTCATGCCTCAATAATAAGACCTTCCATAGCTGAAAAATACTTTAATCAGTACATAACTAATACAAAATCTAAACTATCCACATGTACGGGAACAACCACAATAATTAAAGGAAAACTTAAAATTCCAATTTTACAAGAATATGACATTAATGAAGTAGAAATGCCCATGTATTAATTTCATGATTATTTCGATGGAATTATAGGAATCAAAGCTCTATATGATAACAAATTAAATATCGATTTTGAAAATATGTGTCTTGCAAATGATCAAACATGTATACCATTTCAATTTAGAAGTGACTTTGAAAATCAAACTATCGAAATTTCCCCTAACACAGTTCAAAAATGTGAATTTCTCACAAGAATTCCAGACGGAACTAAAATAATAACTGACATTGTAGAAGATGAAAATTATTATATTCCATCAACTATTAATACAATTAAAAATGGTAAAATACCACTTGATTTTATAATTTAAAAGACAAAATCCTCACATTAGATTGTCATATTGATGATATTCAAGAAATATGTGAACCTTTTGAAGAAGAGAATTATCAATTGTTTAACGCAGAACAGATAATTACCCAAAACACTAATGACTATAAAGACAAACCTTATAAAAAAACGCCCTTTAACCTTTTAAGAACTGATCATTTAAACTCAGAAGAAGTAAAAGCTTTACAAAAACTTGTAAATTCGTTTCCTAGAGTCTTTCATAAACCCAATGATAAATTATCATTCACAACTCAAGTTAAACACGAAATTAAGACTAAAGACAAAATCCCAGTTCACACAAAGACGTATAGATACCCACATATTCATAAGCAAGAAGTGAATAAACAAATCCAGAAAATGTTAGAAGATAACATTATTCGACCATCATGTAGTCCCTGGTCATCCCCTGTCTGGATTGTATCTAAAAAATTAGATGCTTCAGGCATAAAGAAATGGCGAATGGTCGTAGATTATAGAAAAATCAATGAAAAAACGATAGACGATCGACACCCATTACCAAACATAACAGACATTCTTGACAGACTTGGAAGAAGTAATTATTTTACTACTCTAGACTTAGCTTCTGGATTCCACCAAGTTGAAATGCATCCAAACTCAATAAGCAAAACAGCTTTCAATGTAGAAAATGGACATTATGAATTTAACCGTATGCCCTTTGGTTTAAAAACTGCCCCTGCCACATTTCAAAGAGTTATGGACAACGTATTAATAGGTTTACAAAACAAAATATGTCTTGTTTACAAGGATGATATTATTATATCTTCCACTTCTCTTCAAGAACATATTGCAAATCTTAAAAAGATATTTGAAAGATTAGAACAATTTAATCTAAAAATCCAATTAGATAAATCCGAATTTTTAAAGAAATCAGTAGAATTCTTGGGATATGTCATAACCCCAAATGGTATTAAACCAAACCCAAAGAAAATCGAAGCAATAAAGAAACTTCCAATCCCAAAAACTGTAAAAGAAATTAAATCATTTCTAGGATTGATATGATATTATCGAAAGTTCATAAAAAACTTCGCTAAAATCACGAAACCAATGACAATTTGTTTAAAAAAGGATAAAAAAGTAATTCACGATTCTGAATTTCTGAAAAGTTTTGAAACTAGTATAAACTTATTGATCAATGATCCTATTTTACATCACCCTGATTTCCATAAACCATTTTTATTAACTACAGACGCATCAAATTATGCTATTGGCGCTGTATTGTCACAAGGACCAGTAGGTTCAGATTTACCAATTGCTTACGCAAGTCGTACATTAAACCCTGCGGAATGTAATTATTCCACAATCGAGAAAGAATTACTAGCCATAGTATGGGCAACTAAATACTTTAGACCATACTCATTTGGACAGAAATTTACAATTTTATCTGACCATAAACCACTTCAATGGTTATTCTCTGTTAAAGAACCCGGATCCAAATTAGTCCGATGGAGATTAAAATTAGCAGAATATGATTACGAAATCAAATACAAGAAAGGAACACTCAATATGAATGCAGACGCATTATCAAGACCTCCTTTACAACTAAATGCTATTTCCAGATCAGATTCAAGTACAGAATCAGATTCCGATGAAAAGTTTCATAAAACTTTAGGAGCAATGTTAAAAGACACACCACTAAATAATGACGAGATTATTGAAAAACTTTTCAAAGATACTGAAATTTTTAAACCTCATATACAAGCAAAAAAACCTATTAATAAAGGCAAAGAAATTAAAATAAATGACAAACATAAAGATATTCCATTGTCCGAATCTACTCGTTCAGCAGATTCACCACAAAGAGAAAAAGAAAAACCTAAGATTAAAATTTTATCTCACGTAATAATACCTCCAAAAAGATTGAAGAAAAATCCAATTGAAACAGATATAATTGAAAAAGATTTAATTCAAGAAGATACAATTGAGAATGAAGTAATCGAAGACGATCAAACTATTCACACTTCTCTTGAAAACCCTATTCTAGGAGCCCCTTATACGAAGAAACATGTAAATCTTTTTGCTAACCAAATCATTTTTAGATACTCTAATAATAATGCTATTCGCAAAGAAAGTATTATTCCATTTCCAAACAAGACAAGAATAACATTCTTTTTACCTAATGACCCATTAGAGGAACAAATTATTAAATTAATAAAGGAATATCTTCCACCAAATACGTATTGTATGTATTTCCCCAACAAAACGTTAGAACCTATTATACTTAGAGTTCTAGGTACATCATTCAATTCAAATTCGTTCAAGTTATGTATTTCCAATTCCTTTGTCGAAGACATAACTGAAACTGACGAACAGCAAGAGAAAATTAAACTATACCATGAGACTAAAACATCTCATCGCGGAGTTACAGAAAATGTTTCATCTTTAAAGAAACGATATTATTGGCCTAATCTAGAAAAAGACGTTCAAGCATATGTCAAAACATGCGAAATTTGTAATAAGACAAAATATGAAAGGCAACCCTATAAAATAATATTCAAACCAACTCCAATCGGTTCAAAACCCTTTGAACACCTTTATATTATTACATACGTAGTTTCGAATCAAAAATTCCTAACAATTATTGACAGCTTTTCGAAGTTTGCACAAGCTATCCCAATTATTAGCAAAACTTCAGTTGAGATTGCATCACAATTAATAAGATATTTCAGTGACCATGGAATTCCACAAAGAATTACTTCCGATAACGGAACTGAATTTAAAAACGCAATTGTAATTCCATTATACGACACCTCGAAACCCTAATTCTAATAGTCAAATAGAAAGGCTACATTCTACCCTGAGAGAAAGTCTAACAAGCTTGAAATTACAAAGCCCTAATAAAAACATTAATGATTTAATGGTAATTGCAATCTTGAATTATAATAACAGCATACATAGTGTTACAGGTTATACACCTTTCCAAATAATAAAAGGCGATTTAAATTATTCAATACCTATTGAAAATTCACACAATAAGATAACCACAGATTATATTAATAATCTTGCCGAATCATTAGAAACTCTAAATAATGTAATTCATGACAAATTAATATCAAAACAAACACAAAATTTAGAGAAAAACAATTACCTCCATTAAGAAATCCTATTTTACCGATTTCTATAGGAATCACTTAAATCACAACACAATACAACACAACACAACACTGCATGTTTTCACATTAATACTATCCTTATTGGAAACAGTATTAAAACTCTCGAAATAACTTTAAAGAATTTAAACAATACTTTAAATTTAACCAAATGGTCTAATAAAGACGAAATTGTTACTTTATTACAAGTAAATATTGAAACTAAGTAAATCACGATTCACGTATCAATACATTAAAGAAATTTGTAAAACAATTTTCACGGAAAATATTAATATGCACAGTAGTAAGCTATGCGAGATAATTAGCCACATACAAAACGCAATAAGCTTTGCACGCGTAGGCATAATGCACTATACAATTCTGCAGCATCATGAAATAAATTTGATCTTGAAAAATATACCCGAGAGAGAACAAATACCCTTTGATAACGTAATTAAATACTATGAGACAATGTCCTCTCATGTAATTATTCAAAAGGAATTAATTATTTTTACTATATTCACACCAATAATTAATTCTAAACCTTTTATATTGTATAAATTATATCCTATACCCATCCAAAATTATACAATTAGTGTAAAGTATCCTTACCTTTTACTTACCACAGACACGTATTACAACGCTTTACAAAAATGTCCAAATGTTGAAGACATTTATTTGTGCAAAATGGAACTATTGAAACAAGATGAGCCCTGTGTTCACTACATTGTATCTAGTGAACAACAATTATGCCCATTCACGAAAATTCAATATGAAGAATCGACAATTGAAGAAATACCCAATAATCAAATATTGGTTATTCCAAAACGACATATGACAGCAATGCTGCAATGTGACCAGAAGAAGTACATGGAAATCATTTCCAGTCCAATCGTAATTTCCAAAGGTAAATGTTCAATAACAATTAATAATCGAACATTTTTGGAAGACACGCATGAGAACTTCAACCTAGAACTAGAACTACCCATCATCGAGATTTCTGAACTTCTAGAGAATACCACAACTGTAAGACTAAAAACAGTCGACCACGAAGCTCTTCAATCAGCGATTAAAGAAGCAACCAATTTAAAGACTGACCCATTAAAAGTGTTAGATTTTAAAACCAATAATGTGTCAACCTATATTATAATCATAGTATTAAGTTCTATTTGCATAACCATTATTCTTATTCTATATTTTAGAGGAAAACGTAATAAAACCCAAACTGAGGTGCAGATTGAATTGCCCAACATTGTTAGTCAATCCCAATTTGCAACCACTTAAGGAGGGAGGAGTTATATTGTAAGACCCTATGTTATCCTTATACTAATAATTCTCCTTTCCTATGTTAATTATTAGCGTACGCCTATGTCAATACTAATAAATATATAAAACTGCTTAATCAGCGGTACTGCACTGGTAGTACCGCCACCTGCATAGGAAAATGCTTGGATCAGCAAATATTTATTATTTAAGCCAGAGCTTTCCAGTAAGGAGCGTTCATTTGTTTTCAGGCACTCCCTGTAGCAATTTGATCCACATATTTTCCGATTGTCACTATTGTATTTTAATTAATAAAATAAATGTTTTTTAAAAATACAAGTTTCTGAATCGAAAATATAATTTGTTTCTATCAGTATTTACCAAAAGAAACAACAAAAAATTAATAAATGGGGTGCGGAATTTATGCCCAAATGACGTCTAGATCTTAATATTCGAAATTGTCAATGGTTGTCAACAATTGTCACCAGTTGAGAAGTTTACTATTTTGACATGACAATTTTACCGGTTTTATTACATATTAGACACATTGTTCGAATATCGGAGCCCCTGTTGTGGATTCTGCCTTGTGATGAACAAGCTTCGTTGCCTCCAGTTTCAACATTTTGGGATGCATGTGGCTAGTGTATTTTCTACAATGTAGGTAGATGATATTTAACAAGTTTTTCCTTTGTTAGAATATCATCTTTCTGGACCAATATATTCTTTACACAACTGTCTTGCCTTTTTTCCGCAGCACTTAATACTGTGTTCAGGCCCTGGATTGGAGATTTTGAGCCACAAGTTTGTCACTGTCACAGTTTCTACACAAATTAAACACTCCATAATCCAGCCACGTGCAGGGCGAGTCACTATATTTTGACACCCATCTGCAGCCGTAATTACAGGTGATAGGTAAAAGGTGTAAATACAAAAGTTGCATGTAGAATTTTATCTGAACCGCGAGAATTTTTAATTAGATTGAACAAATGAGCAACGCAAAGTAAAAAAATATGTCGATGTTCACTTTTCTCAAATGAAATGCACTTTATTTTCTTCAATATCTTAAAGTTCTCGTTTTTCTGTTCCAGAATATATATAGGAAGAATAGTTCTGGAAATATTTGGAGTTTAGTTATTCAAATACCTATTCAGGAAATGTTTTGTGACAAGTGACAGGTAAATCAAGGTAAAATATATTTAAATAACTACTGTCTTCGCATATCTAAACTCCAGATATTTTCAGAAATATTGAAAAAAACATTAACATATTATACCTATATGTATATTCTGAATCAGAAAAACGAGAACCTCGAGAATTTGAAAGAAAATATATAAAGGGCATTCCATTTAAAAAAAGGGGACGTCGACATACTTTTTTACTTTGCGTTGCTCCTCTATTCAATCTAATTAGGAATTCTGGCGGTTCAGGTTCAGATTAAATGCTACAACTTTTGTATTTACACCTTTCACCTATCACCTGTAATTACGGCTACAGGTGGGTGACAAAATATAGTGACTCACCCTGTACAATTATATAGGTATTAAATTAATTTAAATTATTATTTGAATAGCTCAAGACAAGAAAATCATGAAAATGGCGAAAATGCAGCCAAAACAATAATATCGCTGGGTTCCGTGCGCTTTACGGCCGGCTGCGCCAATATGGAAGCAGCGCGAGCGCTCAACCAAATTTCAAATGGCGATAACTAGCAAACTATTTGCGTCAGAAGGCTGGTTTTTATTTTAAAAACTTTTTCAATATCTTATCTTTAATTCATACGCAGATACTATGGCCAAATTCCTTGAAATAAAAAAGTTTCTCGCTTACCGAAAATCATGCAGCAGTAAAAGTAAAATTGCGAGTTTAGTCCGTTTTCTAAAAAAAAATTGGCTTACTAGGGGACTAAAATTAGTTTAATTATGACCGCTTATTTGTTCTCAATGGATTAAAAAAAAATCATGTTTATAAGTTAATTAGTTTCGAAGTTATCACGTAGTATGTGTAAAAAAACACATATATAACATTTTGACAAATTATCGACATTTTTCATCATAAAAAATGTCGGACCCCCCCTAGGATGTCGTAATTAGTCATTTCACATGCTCAAGGACCTAACCAATAATCCTATATAGGTTTCATGTGGTTATACCTAAAAAAAAAAATCGAGAAGGAAGCGACTTTTTCCCTTGTTTTTATTCCACTATAAGTAAAAAGTATTAATTCAATTAAGATAACGGATCTTCAAAAAAAAAGTAAGTTAAAGATTGCTATGATTTCTTAAATGTATGTCTTAGTTATATTTTTATTTAATTTTGTAATAAAATGTCCTGTCAAAAATCCTGATCAATAAAGAAACAATAATTTGATGTATGTTTTCGAAATCAAAATCCTCTTTGATTTAGTTTTTTTTTGATGACCCGTTATTCATAGGTAGTGTAAGGTTTTTATTTTGTTTCCAATATTTAATTATTTTTAATTTTTTGTAATAACTATGCAATAACTTTTCGAAATATATTATTTGTTACATAAATGAACTCTTCCATTTATTTTAGTTAATTAAACGTTACGGATAAAGAGCAATATAAACTTTTTCAAATTTGTTGTTTCAACGTATGATATAGTTTATATTTCAATGTTTAAATTATGTCAGATTATAACGTATAATTATGGTACATATACTTATATCAGGCAGACATTTTAACTTATTATAGCAGGCAATATTAAACCATAAATATACTTGTGGTATAAACAAAAATTATACGTATATTAAACTATTTTGTGTTGATTGAGGAGTTTGATAATTAATATTTTTCATATTCATTATTATAAATGTTACTTTGTTTTTTGTTGTTGCGTATCAAAGTTCTCAATTGTTTTGTATTTTTATTTTATATACAGGGTGTTCCTAAATATCATGTACAAACGAAAGGGGGTGATTCTTTGGATTATTTTATGACTAAAATTTCTAATGAGCATAGGTCCGCAAACGCTTCGTTACCGATCTACAGGGTGTTGACATTTCAATATTTTTTTAGTTTTTTCGTTATAGCTCCTGCAATTTTTGAGGGATTTGGCTCAAATTTGGAATAAAGATTACGCAATAGGAGCTGGATGCTTGCACATGTCAAGCGTTTGCCAGAATCTATAGGGTGATGTTTTTTCAGGGGTCATGCCTCCTTTTCTGTTCCTGAACTTTTTCGCGGTACGCCGCTGGTCGATTCTAAGAAACAAAATCACTAAGGTGATTAATGTTAGACTTTTTGTTAATACAATCCTCATTTTGGGAAATAAATGCCATTTCATGGAAGAGTCTCTAAAAATAATGGGATTCTTTGGTCAGGATTTTTATTGAACTAAATGCCATTTGGTGCTGGAAATAGACTGTGAGATAGGGGCTGTTTTGCGGAGTCATTTTTTTTTGTCTGGCATTTTGAGGGCTGAATGTGGCTACTAAGCTGATGAGAATATGGGAACAGGAGGCAGGCATTAAAACCACTCATATTCTCATCAGCTAACTAGTCACATTCATCCCTCAAAATGCCAGACAAAAAAAAATGACTCCGCAAAACAGCCCCTATCTCACAGTCTATTTCCAGCACCAAATGGCATTTAGTTCAATAAAAATCCTGACCAAAGAATCCCATTATTTTTAGAGACTCTTCCATGAAATGGCATTTATTTCCCAAAATGAGGATTGTATTAACAAAAAGTCTAACATTAATCACCTTAGTGAGATTTATGCCTATTTTTTACATCTTGATTTTCTCGATAATCACCCTAATCAATTAAACAATAATAATGATGATTAAGGTCTTTTCGCTTCTATGAACCCATCTCAAGCATATTATTTACTTCAACCATTCTTGTTCTCCTGATTTGAGTTCAACATTTCTGGTTTCGAACTTGCACTCAGTGTAGCTACGCCATCTATTATATTTAAGTCATTAATAAGAAGCATGGCGCACTTAACCTAACTATTAACAAAAAGTCAGAAATGTCACACGTGATTGCCTGGTCATCAGTAGCTGTTGCCCGATACAGGGTCAGTGAACGCGTCATCAAGTAATATAATAAAATGATAAAATTGAAAAAACACATTTCCTATATTCTCCCAGCATAATGCTGCCATTCTGGAAAAAGAAAAACAAATTCTAATTCTTGGTCATGCTTTTTATATTTTTTATATTTTTTATATTTTAAGTCTATAATGGAACTAAATATTAGAGATGTTTATGATTTTGTATGTTCTGTTGTATATACAAGGTGTTCCTAAATATCATGTACAAACGGAAGGGGGTGATTGTTTGGTTTATTTTACGACTAAAATTTCTAATAAACATAGGTCCGCAAACGCTTCATTACCGATCTACAGGATGTTGAAATTTTGATGTTTTCATGTTGAAAATGAACAAGAATATGGCGGCGAGAGGTGTCTTACTTCTAGGTTCCTATTGAAAATAAGCAAGAATATGGCTGCGAGACCTCTATTGTTGCTACTGTAGGTAGAAAAGGTTTATTGAGTCACTTTAGTTTCATCTAGCTAATTACAGAAATTTGTTTTTTAATTTTTTTCTCGATAAGGGTCGGTGATACGAAAAAACTACAAGGAAACAAAAAGTTTCTAAATAAGGTCGAAAAATTATTTTGTTTCTTAGAATCGACCAGCGGCGTACCGCGAAAAATTTCAGGAACAGAAAAGGAGGCATGACCCCTGAAAAAACATCACCCTATAGATTCTGGCAAACGCTTGACATGTGCAAGCATCCAGCTCCTATTGCGTAATCTTTATTCCAAATTTGAGCCAAATCCCTCAAAAATTGCAGGAGCTATAACGAAAAAACTAAAAAAATATTGAAATTTCAACACCCTGTAGATCGGTAACGAAGCGTTTGCGGACCTATGTTCATTAGAAATTTTAGTCATAAAATAATCCAAAGAATCACCCCCTTTGGTTTGTACATGATATTTAGGAACACCCTGTATATAAAATAAAAATACAAAACAATTGAGAACTTTGATACGCAACAACAAAAAACAAAGTAACATTTATAATAATGAATATGGAAAATATTAATTATCAAACTCCCCAATCAACACAAAATAGTTTAATATACGTATAATTTTTGTTTATACCACAAGTATATTTATGGTTTAATATTGCCTGCTATAATAAGTTAAAATGTCTGCCTGATATAAGTATATGTACCATAATTATACGTTATAATCTGACATAATTTAAACATTGAAATATAAACTATATCATACGTTGAAACAACGAATTTGATAAAGTTTATATTGCTCTTTATCCGTAACGTTTAATTAACTAAAATAAATGGAAGAGTTCATTTATGAAACAAATAATATATTTCGAAAAGTTATTGCATAGTTATTACAACAAATAAAAAATAATTAAATATTGGAAACAAAATAAAAACCTTACACTACCTATGAATAACGGGTCATCAAAAAAAAACTAAATCAAAGAGGATTTTGATTACGAAAACATACATCAAATTATTGTTTCTTTATTGATCAGGATTTTTGACATGACATTTTATTACAAAATTAAATAAAAATATAACTAAGACATACATTTAAGAAATCATAGCCATCTTTAACTTACTTTTTTTTTGAAGATCCGTTATCTTAATTGAATTAATACTTTTTACTTATAGTGGAATAAAAACAAGGGAAAAAGTCGCTTCCTTCTCGATTTTTTTTTTAGGTATAACCACATGAAACCTATATAGGATTATTGGTTAGGTCCTTGAGCATGTGAAATGACTAATTACGACATCCTAGGGGGGGTCCGACATTTTTTATGATGAAAAATGTCGATAATTTGTCAAAATGTTATATATGTGTTTTTTTACACATACTACGTGATAACTTCGAAACTAATTAACTTATAAACATGATTTTTTTTTAATCCATTGAGAACAAATAAGCGGTCATAATTAAACTAATTTTAGTCCCCTAGTAAGCCAATTTTTTTTTAGAAAACGGACTAAACTCGCAATTTTACTTTTACTGCTGCATGATTTTCGGTAAGCGAGAAACTTTTTTATTTCAAGGAATTTGGCCATAGTATCTGCGTATGAATTAAAGATAAGATATTGAAAAAGTTTTTAAAATAAAAACCAGCCTTCTGACGCAAATAGTTTGCTAGTTATCGCCATTTGAAATTTGGTTGAGCGCTCGCGCTGCTTCCATATTGGCGCAGCCGGCCGTAAAGCGCACGGAACCCTGCGATATTATTGTTTTGGCTGCATTTTCGCCATTTTCATGATTTTCTTGTCTTGAGCTATTCAAATAATAATTTAAATTAATTCAATACCTATATAATTGTACAGGGTGAGTCACTATATTTTGTCACCCACCTGTAGCCGTAATTACAGGTGATAGGTAAAAGGTGTAAATACAAAAGTTGTAGCATTTAATCTGAACCTGAACCGCCAGAATTCCTAATTAGATTGAATAGAGGAGCAACGCAAAGTAAAAAAGTATGTCAACGTCCCCTTTTTTTAAATGGAATGCCCTTTATATATTTTCTTTCAAATTCTAGAGGTTCTCGTTTTTCTGATTCAGAATATACATATAGGTATAATATGTTAATGTTTTTTTCAATATTTCTGAAAATATCTGGAGTTTAGATATGCGAAGACAGTAGTTATTTAAATATATTTTACCTTGATTTACCTGTCACTTGTCACAAAACATTTCCTGAATAGGTATTTGAATAACTAAACTCCAAATATTTCCAGAACTATTCTTCCTATATATATTCTGGAACAGAAAAACGAGAACTTTAAGATATTGAAGAAAATAAAGTGCATTTCATTTGAGAAAAGTGAACATCGACATATTTTTTTACTTTGCGTTGCTCATTTGTTCAATCTAATTAAAAATTCTCGCGGTTCAGATAAAATTCTACATGCAACTTTTGTATTTACACCTTTTACCTATCACCTGTAATTACGGCTGCAGATGGGTGTCAAAATATAGTGACTCGCCCTGCACGTGGCTGGATTATGGAGTGTTTAATTTGTGGTGAAACTGTGACAGTGACAAACTTGTGGCTCAAAATCTCCAATCCAGGGCCTGAACACAGTATTAAGTGCTGCGGAAAAAAGGCAAGACAGTTGCGTAAAGAATATATTGGTCCAGAAAGATGATATTCTAACAAAGGAAAAACTTGTTAAATATCATCTACCTACATTGTAGAAAATACACTAATACACTAGCCACATGCATCCCAAAATGTTGAAACTGGAGGCAACGAAGCTTGTTCATCACAAGGCAGAATCCACAACAGGAGCTCCGATATTCGAACAATGTGTCTAATATGTAATAAAACCGGTAAAATTGTCATGTCAAAATAGTAAACTTCTCAACTGGTGACAATTGTTGACAACCATTGACAATTTCGAAAATTAAGATCTAGACGTCATTTGGGCATTAATTCCGCACCCCATTTATTAATTTTTTGTTGTTTCTTTTGGTAAATACTGATAGAAACAATCTAAAATTTCAAAACAAGTCTGTTATTTTTATATAAACATTGTTCATGTTCAAAATAACTCGATTCCAGTGACTAAAAAATCTGTATCATAATGAAAATCTGTATCATAATGAAGTTCATTATGAAACAGATTTTAAGCGTATTATGAAACGTCAGTAGAAAAAAATTGTTTTGGAAGATCCTCGTCATATTTTTCAATTTTATCATTTTATTATATTACTTGATGACGCGTTCACTGACCCTGTATCGGGCAACAGCTACTGATGACCAGGCAATCACGTGTGACATTTCTGACGTTTTGTTAATAGTTAGGTTAAGTGCGTCAGGCTTCTTATTAATGACTTAAGTATAATAGATGGCGTAGCTACACTGAGTGCAAGTTCGAAACCAGAAATGGTGAACTCAAATCAGGAGAACAAGAATGGTTGAAGTAAATAATATGCTTGAGATGGGTTCATAGAAGCGAAAAGACCTTAATCATCATTATTATTGTTTAATTGATTAGGGTGATTATCGAGAAAATCAAGATGTAAAAAATAGGCATAAATCTCAGTAAGGTGATTAATGTTAGACTTTTTGTTAATACAATCCTCATTTTGGGAAATAAATGCCATTTCATGGAAGAGTCTCTAAAAATAATGGGATTCTTTGGTCAGGATTTTTATTGAACTAAATGCCATTTGGTGCTGGAAATAGACTGTGAGATAGGGGCTGTTTTGCGGAGTCATTTTTTTTTTGTCTGGCATTTTGAGGGCTGAATGTGGCTACTAAGCTGATGAGAATATGGGAACAGGAGGCAGGCATTAAAACCACTTATCTTCTCATCAGCTAACTAGTCACATTGATCCCTCAAAATGCCAGACAAAAAAAAAAATGGCTCCACAAACAGGCCCTATCTCAGGGTCTAAAACTATGGACATGATCCTCTCTCGGGATGAAGCCTGCAGTCGCTTATGTGTGACACCTCTCTATCTTTCAGTAGTCTAGAAGTTTGGCCACTCTATTACATGTTAGGAAAGGGATGCTGTGTGATAGTAGACGCACCTTGTCCTTCAGTTTAGAGTTCAAGAATCTAAAAGTTAGAACCGATTTGTTAGCAACTCTGATATTTTCGAATTTCGAAATACAGATCAACCTAGGCGTGACATCCCTGATGTAAGGCAAAGAGGTGAAAAATATATTAGGAATCGAAATTTTCACATGAGATGCACCAGGCATCAATTCACCCTCATTTTTACGTGTATTGCCGAGATGAATGGCAGGAACGCTGGAAACCCTTCGTAAAGGTGTATGTTCGATTGTACTCGACGTGCTGAATAGGATCTTCCTCAACAGTGGAGTAGGGTAGGAATTGTCAATGAAAATTTGGAACAATATTTTTAGGTTATTGTTGTGAAAGGACGTGTCTGAGATTTTGAGGATTCTATTTTTCATCTGTTTGACCAAGCTTATTTTCATGGACCTACCAGAGACGCATGGTTTGCGATATCAAACTATTTTGATGGTATTATACGGAGTGCGGATAAATTTCGTGTCCAAAAAAGGTACTGATTTGTTCTATCTTCAGTTTCAACTGTGAACTGAATGTGGGTCATAGCTGTTGGGAAATGCTAGGATTATGTCTTCAACATATTTTTTGATAACGTGAGGTTTTAAAGACAGGGCAGGAATGACCATGTTCAGCAGGTCGTTCATGACATAATTGGCCAAAATGGGTGAGATTGAGGCGCCCATGGGAGTGCCAAATGTTTTTTTATAATATTTACCATTAAAGGCAAAATATGTCTAATCGAAAAGTAAGGTGATTATTTCCAAGATGGATTGTAAAATGCTGATCCTGTTCCAGTTGCTTTCAATAGAACGACGACAAACATCAAGATAAACATTGCTGAACAGAGACACCACATCCAGACTGGCCAGAACATAGTCAGCTGGTAAGTTTGTGTTGTTAAATGATTATGAAACTTCAAGTGAATCTTTTATGTAATATTGATTGTTTAGATCATATGCATTGGGTAAAATATTGGTGACAAAGGAGTTAACAAACTGTGTGGGAGCTCCAATCGAGGATACTGTTGGTCTGACTGACAGAGTTGGTTTGTGTATTTTTGGCAAAGCATTGCACCTAAGCGCATTACCTTTATAGTTTGTGACTTTCTTTTTTGAAGGTTCATCAATTTGACCAGTGTCCCTTAATTTTTTTACTATTGTATTGCACTTCCTCTTCATGGACAATCTAGGGTCTCTTGGTAGCTCTACATAAGATGTGCTATTCTGAATTAGGTAATTGGACAAATGGAAATAGTAGTCTCTGTACATGATGACAGATACATTGCCCTTGTCAGAGTTGGTCAATACAATATTCGGATTATCTTTAAGATACCTTCTTGATTTGATGTATAGATTATAAAGCATTGAGCTGTTATTGACATTATGGTGAATGTGGTTTGTAATCCTCACATTCGGTTCACAGTTGGGACTGAAGATGAGAACAAATCAGTATCTTTTTTGGACACAAAAGTTTTCCGCACTCCGGATAATACCATCAAAATAGACTGGTACCGCAAACCATGCAGTTCTGGCGGGTTCATCAACTACCATTTATATCACAAACAGTCCATGAAAATAAACTTGGTGGAACAGATTTTAAAAAAAATCCTTAACATCTCAGACACGTCCTTTCATAACAATAACCTAAAAATATTGTTGTCCACAGAAGACAAGGTGTTGCAGAAGATAGTATGGACGTCATGATTGCCTATTTAAGTAAAAATACGGTAAAGCAGTTTAACACTACGTTCTCGAAGGGTGGCTATTCTGCAAGAGAAATTTAAATGATAAAATTTCACGAAAATTTTAAGATATTTTGTCATTCCTAAAATCTGAATTCGGGAGAGTTACTTAATATTCAACTCCTAATACTCACAGGTCTGCGTTAAATTTAGTATCTGACGCAGGGAAAACAGAAATTTTCAGAAGGTTCATGAAAGGTGTTTTTAAATTACGTCCAAATTTTCCAAAATATACAGACTTGGTACCCAGAGCCAGTACTAAAAGACCTAGAAAGTTTAAAACCCCTTGAAAACCTTACATTAGAAAAATTGACAGTTAAACTCTTTTATTAGACCTTACTTCGGCAGAGTACAAACTCTTTCAAAAATTAAGATCACTAAAATTTATATATTAGACGAAGGAGTAGAAATAAAGTTTTCCGATATTTTAAAAACTTCTGGCTCCAAAAATCCCCAACCTCACCTACGTTTTCCCTTTTTCAATCAAAAAAGAGCTTTATGTATTGCTACCGTTATTATACTATACTATATAAATCAAACGAAAATCTTAAGTCAAAATGAGGACCTCCTTTTCTTAACAATAAAAAAAAATCACAAACCTGCTACAACCCAAACTCCAAGCTGGGGTAGTTGTTGAAAAATTTTCAGCACACAGCACTAGACACGCATCTACCTCAGCTGCCTTAAAGGCTGTTGTGAATATAGACACTATAAAGGAATCCGCTGGATGGTTAGAAAAGACAGACACATTCAATAAATTTTATAACAGACAATTAAATTCCAAATCGTTTTTTGCTAATTATACATATAAAAGAAATGATTGATAAGTAGTAAAATATCAATACGTTTATGAACCTAATTCTTTGTTATGTTCAACAATAGTTATTTTTTAATTCTAGTAAATGAGTTATGTAGTGGTTATGGTTGTTAAAATTTCTGATTGTCATTTATGTACCTATATCCGATATTGGATAATAATAAGTTTAAATTGTTAATGTTTTTGTATTTTTTTTTATAATAATAATTTATAGATGTTAGGTACTTATTTTTCTTTGATAAAACATGTTGGGATGTGAAATATATTTCTGTTTTTTTAACTACTTAGGTACATACGCTAAACAACTACAGGATGTCTATTCGGATATGACCAATCGAAGCATAATTCAGGATTATACGTCTTACATGTAAGGAAGGTCAATCCAAATCCAAAAAAGCCGACTCAGACAGTGTAGTGATTAGTGTAACTACTTCGCGTGCTGCAGGTCCCGGGTTCGAATCCCGTTTTTCTATTTTTTTTTATAATAATAATTTAAAGATGTTAGGTACTTATTTTTCTTTGATAAAACATGTTGGGATGTGAAATATATTTCTGTTTTTTCTAACTACTTAGGTACATACGCTAAACAACTACAGGGTGACTATTCGGATATGACCAATCCAAGCATAATTGAGGATTATACGACTTACATGTAAGAAAGGTCAATCCAAATCCAAAAAAGCCGACTCAGACAGTGTAGTGATTAGTGTAACTACTTCGCGTGCTGCAGGTCCCGGGTTCGAATCTCGACTAAGGCATAATTGTTTGTGGTCTTTAACCGGCTCGTTGGCTTTGCGAGAGGATGTGGAAGGACTTTCTCCGGCTTGCGTGATGTCGTTAGAGTCTGAATGGCCGACCATGGATTGCGAATCGGACCATCTCAGGGTGGGGGATGCATGATAAGGCCGACCATCTAGAATCTTGTATGAATGCGAAGGAGTAGAGTCCATGCAAATGATGTACCATAAGCCACAATGAGCTTCAGTGCAGAGCATGTGCTCGATAGGGTCACAAAAAAAAATGGATGAATTACGGTCATCAAGAGATATGTAAGTACAGTAGGTAAAATAAGGTACTTTCCTATAAGAAGTCGTAGTCTCAACTCAAAAAGTATTACTAGACTTAAAACAATATAATTTATTACTTCAATTAATCGCAATATTTCTCTTTCTCTTCAGGTTTTATCAGAGATACAACTTCCCAGGCCTAATTGGCAGTGTAGATCGCACTAATGTAGTAATAGTTGCTCCAAAGCAGGGTCAGTATTCCGCAGAGGCATATGTGAATCGGAAAGGGTACCACTCAATAAACGTACAGCTGGTAAGTTTAGGAAATAAAATAACTAAAAAGATGCTGGAGCATCTTACTTTTTGATGAAATTAATTTTTCTTCCATTCAGTTTTCGATCAAGATTTTTTTTTCTCGACTGTGAGATAGGGGCTGTTTAGTGGAGTCATTTTTTTTGTCTGGCATTTTGAGGGCTGAATGTGGCTACTAAGCTGATGAGAATATGGGTGATTTTAATGCCTGCCTCTCGTTCGAAAATTTGCAGAAGAAAAAAATTGATTTACATGAGAATTTTTTTTTTAATGATCTCAAATTTTTTGGCTTCTAAATAAAAGATTGACATTGATAAATAATTCACCCATAAAAAATACTAGATGCTTTTCAATAGCTGAAAAAGTGGGGATGAGTGTCAACTTCCAAGAGAAAAAAAAAGAACCTTCCGCGTTTACTTTTTGTCTGGTAATCGAGAGAATGGAAGATTTTATTGTAAAAATATCGCTGAAAAATCGCCAGACGGTAATCCCAGTTCGAAGTCGAGTTTTCCGGCGAAACATTCTGTGGACATTTCGAACAGGTGGCAGCCATTAAAACTACCTATTTTCTCATCAGTTAACTAGCCACATTCATCCCTCAAAATGCCAGACAAAAAAAAATGACTCCACTAAACAGGCTCTATCTCAGGGTCTATAATATTTTCCATAAGCTTATTGCTGCCAAACTTTTAAAATATGGTTTTTATAGGGTTGACAATCAAATTATTGTAATAAAAATTAAATTTATTTTGGTACGCACTGAATTTGAAAAAATACAAGGTGTTACTATAGAAAAATTAAATATTTAAAATTGTTATTTATTATTTTAGGTTTGTGATCCAGACTTGAAAATCTCAAACGTTTCTGCAAGGCATCCTGGAAGCAATCATGATAATTATATTTTCAATAACAGTGCTGCCTACATATATTTATTTATTTCTTTATTTATTTATTTAGAAAACTTGTCTTACATGTTTAAAACCCATCTACAAGGCTGGATACAATACATCGGTATAATACAATAAACCTATGAGATAGTTACCTATATAATAATAATAATAATAGAAATAATAGCAAACTACTTCAATATATACAGAAATTACAAATCGCTAAGATGATCTGTTCCACAACAATGATAAAAAAAAGAAGATACCGCAACAAACCAAGCATAAGGGTTTTCAGTCTACAATAATGCGACATATGACAGCTCCATTTAAGTTGAACAAATCAATGTTGCTATCCTTATTTGTACAACAGATTACGTCGCTTCTAGGAGTTGAACGGTGGAATGAAGCATGATGACGACTGCATAAACGAGCACAGTCTATTTTGTTGTTGAGATTAATTTGATTAAATAGGGTGATTATTGCAAAATAATTTCTCCGAGCTTGCAAGGATGAAAAATTGAATCTCGCAGGCAAATCAGGATAGGGATGACCTCAGAGGAATAAAAAACAGTAGAGGCCGTTATTTACATTTTGACGATGTGCCAGTGAGAAAGCATAGTCTAAACGATCAAGTCTAAACGCCATCCTAGATGAATCAACATGTTGCCGATTATATTTTGGAAAAAACCTTTATTGGACTTCTCGTCGAATAAATAGGGAAAAAATGCCTTTTTAAATTTGATAAAAGTGCAAATAAACTGAGTAACTAGAGAAACACCTCAATGCAGATTTTTGATAATTTCAAGTTGTTTTTTTTAGTAAAAAAGGAGCTTAGAAAATATTGTTATTATTCAAGTATGCTCATTTATTTTTCAACGTGACAACATCGCATAGTAAAACGGCGTCAAAGCCGACAGTTAACGTCAGAACCCGCAATAAAATTTACCTATGACGGTCTTGGAGACTTTTTATGTTTTCTCGAGACTATCAACGATAACGAAGGTCCTTGTGATACTAATTTCTACATTGGTGATTACCCTTATGTGAGCTATTGGCATGAGGAAGAAAGCAGAGGAATGACTGTAGCTGATTTTCGAACCAATGAAGTGATGGCTTTCAACGAAAATCTTCTTGAGCTAGTTTTGAGACATACATTTAACTTGTATGCAATGTTTACATGATAAAATAAAAAAAGCAACTGAGAACAGAAAAACTGGTTTTATTCTAAAAAAATGTATTCTTATAAAATGAAATAAAAAAAAATTGTTACTTAATAATTACTAAATACTTGAATATAATAATTGTGAAAATCTTAAACTATAACCCTCTAAAAGCAATAACTACCCAAAAAGTTAATACTAAGAAAGCTATACCCTGATTAGTCTCGATTCTCGGCAGGAATTTCCGTTATCTTATACTTTTCTAAATCTCGATGACCCCAAGCAAGCGTGTACTCTGTACCGGGTATAACGTAGGGTTTGTCGTCCGCGTATCACAAGGCTACCGTATTTTTAAGTTCGATATACATATTGTATTTATGTGAACGGAAAGTATCTGTCGATTAATAAGCGTACCCTCCACGTCAACTGCAGCCTGAAGATTATAAATCTTCAAAACTAAGTTATTTCTTGGTCCCGTAATCAGGTACACCTTTAGCTTTTTTGGTTAACTCCCCATCCAAATTATCACAATATGCCTTCACCTAAATCAAATCAATGAAAATAATAAAAGCAAGGCTAAAGTAATTAAATAGGTGATTTATGGCCGCACGTGTTGTCGGTTCTTTGAGCTATGTGTCCTCACATTCTTATACGAAATCTGTTGACCCCGATAAACCAGGAAATTGCGACATAATAATTCGATTTTAAATTTCAAACAAATAAAAAAGGTTAATGAATGATGGACAATGGAATTTTGGGGGGATCGAATAATATAAATACAGGCGGTTTTAGAAGTGGAGGAGCAGTTGTTAGTTCAGTCTAGTTGAGTTTAAGATCAGTTTAAGCTTAAGTCTAGTTGAGTCTGCAGTTCATTTAAGTTTAAGTCTACGGTCCGGGTAGAATTCGCGAAGAGTTTTTTTTTTTTTTGTTGCCTCGGGAAAAACGGGATTAATCGAATCTTTGAAAAAGTAACGGAAAAATTGAGAAAGAAAGAACATTTAAATTCATTCAACATTATGTGCGAGCTCTAAGTAATCAAAAGAATTAAATTAGATTAGTTAAGTGTTTTATGGACAAAATGTAAGTACTCTAGTGACTAGTATTGATTTTTTTTTGACTTTATCAATGATTCGGAATGATAAGAAGTGAATTGACATTGAACTTTAATGCATACAAACTTGAGTGATTTGACAGTGAAAACTTTATTGCATAACTTTAATTGCCTTCGAATATAATGACATTTTAATTAATTTTGCAAAGAATTGAAAAGGGAAAATTATAATGCTGTTAACAATTTTTGGATTTTGAGTATGAATTATTAAAGAATTTTGAATTGGATTGTCCAATTGAAGTTTAAGGGCTATAGTAACTAACTAATAAGAATTTAAATAATTCTGTTTGTTGGCTAGGAATCCGAAAATAGTAATTGTTCTGATTAAATTGATCCTTAGTAAAAGAATAAAACATTAAATGTAATGGGAAGTTTTGAAAAGAAACTTGTTGTTCATGAAATGAGATTGTTGTCGTTAATCATTAAAAGTGATGGAAAGTTTAGCTTAAAAACTGTTGTTTTTGATGAAATAAGATTGTTGTCGTTAATCATTAAAAGTAATGTTTGTGAAAGTTTTGTTTGAAATATTGTTGTCCATGAAGTAACATTGATGACCTTAAGTGCTGAAATTTTGATTTAGGGTTTTAATCATTTAGAAATTATTGTAAGGTTTTTATAAAAATATAGTTGGTAATACATAAATACTTAATCCAGTGAGTAGGATTATGACTTTAAATAATTATTCTGCACAAGCTGTCAGTAAATGACTTAGGATTTTTAAGAATTTATAGATATAGGTGAAGGGTAGTTTTATTAGGAATATGAATCGGAAGTGTTGTTTGAAAGAGTAAATGTATAAATTTATAAGTTATTAAGAGTAAAACAAGTAGGGCATTATAGTATAAATAATTCCTGGTCCGGAGTAATAAAGTTTGAAAGACTGTGAAATAAATTTGATTTGGGAAAATTTAGAAGCGGCTGTCAGACATAGAAAGATATTTGCTTTATTTTAATTTTTGTTTTAATTATAATAAAATATAATTTGGTAAACCTCAATAGCTTGTTTCTCTCATTTGCGAATAGACCTCCTCCACAATTTTATAGGTAGCCGCTCAAGGAAATAAACACCATCAATATACCGCTCGCCATTTATCATCTAATTAAAAAGAGTACTTGGGCGCGTTTTGCCACAAGACCATGTGGGTAATTCTGCGAGTAATTAGAAGTATCAAACCTGTCTAAATTTTTTCAAAAATTTTCATGTCGTCATAGAAATTTGGTGTTTCTACATTTAAAATAAGGGAGTCAGTGTCTGTGTAGAGTAAGGACGCTTTATCACCATATTTAGACTTGATATAGCTATACAGAAAATCATACATTGTCTTGGATATATCTAAGATTGCAAATCCCACGTATAACGGTTTATCATATTTGACTTTCTGTTTAGTCATATGAATAGCAACTAAATTTTCGCCAAAAATACATAGTGAAGTCTTTGAAGTGTGGTTTCGAAATCCATGCTTTGGCCCCCAGTTTCCTACCAATATTTTCCCAGTGGGTAATAAGCTTGATGTCTACCCTTTTTCCCGTGTTTTCCATGGTTTTCTCAAACACAGCGTTATTCATAAGTTTGAAAAAAATGTTTCTCAATCTTATTGGAAGCAGCATTTCGTTTCGCTGTGTTTAGATCAATGTGAGTTTTGAGCCTGGGAGATTGATTGAAAGTGAGAACGCGATGAATTTTTTCTAATGATGATGTATAGCTTGCTGTAAATTTTGGAGATGAATAACATATTTTTCTTTACGGTTGAAATTAAGAATACGTTTCTTAATTTTAGAACCTTCTGGAGAAACGGACTCTGGACAAAAACGTAGCTCATCATGTGTATAATGTAAGTCTTTCGGGTACGTTAAACGACTTCGAATATGTAACCAGTGTCTGAATTTTTATCCAGTCTCAAATAATCTAAATTTAGAATTTCTTCCGCGTCAAGCTACTTAAAATTATCCGTTGGTAAATATTGAGACATGGCTGCACCATACAAGTTGGTTGCATCCAAGTACATGATGTAAGAATCAGGTTTGGAAGTATCATAATGAGGAGTGAATTTATTGTTCGCGATAGACTTCCTTACACTACTCTGACTGACCCCTCCGCGAATACCGCGTTACAGAAAGTGTATCATGTCCATGTCCGTCAGTAATTCTAGCTCCACAGCCGTTGTTTCGAGAGCTGCGTCAAAAGACAGATCTGGAGCTGTATAGTACTGACACGGATCTAGACCGTAAGTTGATTGACACACGCCTCTGAAATTCTCAAAAACATCAGCTAGAATCAAAACATCGGATTTTAAATAAATATCTGAATATTAACCCAAGGTTTTACATTTAAACAAATTTCATGCCTTATGTGCACGCTTGTAATCTTCTTGTTTGATGCCTTTTTTTCTTAGATCGTTATAGAAGCCATCAATGGATGGGAGCTTGGTGTCATCTAATTTCGAAAATGAATCTACGTAGGAATATGAGAAAACGCCCTTCTGTCGAATAATCTGAAATTCATCCTCCGCGGGAAAATATTTTCTAACTTCTCTGCATTTTTCTGGCTTTTAATGTTGTGATAATTTATCTAAGCTTGATGCCATGAATCTAAAACTGTCGAGGAAGCGTAACTTCAAAAATACCTGTTTGTATTTGCCTGATTGATCGAGAGGGATCTTATCCACCAAAACATTTTTGGTAAATGGAATGTACCGTTCCTTATTTTGAGGGATAATATCCAATCTCTCGTTTTCTTGAGCCAATTCCTTAACAAACAGATAGGAATCAAAATTAGACATACAGTGAAAGAAGATGGGGATAAAGTTTGGGGTCTTAAAATTAATATGACAAACGGAATGAGCTGCAGCTCGATAATTCCCAGTGAGATGGCAGTGATCCCTCACTCTTTTGTCTTCAACTTTAAATGGTTTTTCGCAAATATGGCAATTTATCGCATTGCGAAACTCATTCTCTTGTTCCTGACGCATAGGCACTATGTCTTTCATAAATCGATTATAGATTGATTTACAATCAGTCTCTAACCAGTCTGCGAAAACTTTTTGTGCATCAGGGCCCCTGAAAGTCTTGAAAATAGAATGAGAATCGTCGAAATTGCATTTAATGTAGTAGGCGAAAGAATAAGGAACAGCCCTGAGGGTTTTTAAAGTATAGGAATTTTGGGGGTCCAGCTTATTTTCCTCTGTCTCAACAGGTTGAATTATCGTCTCGAAATCGGCATAGCAAACAAAAGGTACCTTTTTTTTTTCGAAATTTATAAATTTCAGAATATTCTCGGTAACTTCCTCTCCTTATTTATTTTTCTTTAAATCTGTTGTTGGAAGTTCAAGTAAAACGTGACCACAATCGTGTTCTTGATGAGCTTTTAATTTTTGCTTACTCGAAAAATACATCAAGCATCCATCACACAAGTTCTTAGCTTTTTGATGCTTAGATAATTGGCTTGAGATCAAACGAGACCTTTTGAGAGTTTCTTATTAAGCAGTAATGACTATCGCCAGAATAATCACTGATTAATAACAAATTTACATGTTTCGCTTTTCGAGACTAAGTAAAGTATAAGGGACCAAAAACTTCAATAATATTTCTACCATTTTCATAAACTTCATCTAGTCCGTAAGCGTTGATATAAATATCATTGCGTTGTTTAAACTTACCAACGTCTTTAAGCCTAATCGGAAATTCCATACCTGTGAAGTCCAACTCGTTCTCAAAAGGCAAATAGTTCGCGACTCTGTTTGCATGCTGAGTTCAATAAATTGGCTGTAGGTGAGCCAAGACTGACCACATGAAACATTTCTGGTCTTGATTCTGGAAGTTCAGGACAGCTTTTGACCTTATTGATACCTACATCTAAATGAAGAAGTTGCTGCAGCGCAATACATACCACTTTCTTTTTCCTGGAATTCCATGCTCTTCTTGTCCAGGATGGATGAAAACTGGCTACACAACTCCTCCAGATCTGCACCATCGCTGACCAGGCAGAATTTGCTATTGAAGGATTTGAACTCTTCCAACTCTTTCGCTTGCAAGAGGAGGCGTTCGAAAAGCTCCACACCGACTTTGAAATGACCATATTACTTGATCATGTCCCCTACCAGCTTGATAAATTTTTGTTTTAAATGTTTTAAAATTTTTTTCAAGCTTGAGGGGTCTTGTTTTGAAGAAAGCCGGTATGTTGCAAGTCGGTTCCTGAAAGATGTTTTGACAAGTTGTACATCTTCCTCTTGCTCTACACAGGTGTTGCCTCGGTGTTGGAGACTACGAAGATGACCAGCCCATTGACTGATCGGGGTCTCTAAATCACAGTCCTGACACCGACGTGTGGCTGAAGTCGAAAGTCCTGAAAATAATTAAATAAGCAAACAAAAAAATATGAAAAAGCAAGTGTTAATTAGGAGAAATATTTATAAATCTAATTTACCAGCAACTTGGTCAAGTCTAGCTTGCTTCGTCATGGAGGTGGCGGGATCTCCAGCCTTTCGTTTGGGGGCTCTCGTGGCTAGGTGTTTTTCTTGAAGATGGCGTTGGAGGGCCCCCTCCGATTGAAAAATCCTACCACATTGATCGCAGATGCTCTACAATCTCCATGAGTCATCAAGTTATCCTTCCTGGTGAACGACTTGGCGCAGAATTGACAGGTAAACATTTTTCCTAAAAAAATCACTAATAGTTGTCCACTCTGATAAAAAGTTAAATAATACTCACGGTTTTGGAAAATTTTTGACAACGCAAATCGAAAGATTAACTGTTCAAGCGGTTGCGATCTCGTTACGAATATTTTGCAACCCAAACTATGAACTGCCACGTGCGTAGGTACTATTTATCGATACAGCAGAACACACAACTGATTTAATTCCAAACAAACCAACCGTTCAACGCAGACTGTGAGCTGCGAGTGACTGTCGACTGATGAATAATTTTCTTAACCCGGGAGTACACGCGGTTAAAAAGACCGACCAATGATAAAATCTGTAATTACGCCACTGGTACAGGGGTGGCAGTTTTGTGCATCCAGGAATGCCTGATGCAGGTTTTCCACTACCCATTGGCCCAAAAAATTTTGGTTTTTCGTTGAAGTATGGTTCGTTATTTTCGAAGTCGGTGCTTTTTACTAGGTGCATGAGCCTGAGTATCTAAAACATTTGTGTTCAAAATTGGCATTTTCTGATATTGGGAGTACTTTCGGCTATCGATAATACGGTAACTGTACTGCATAATATAATTCCCTTTGTAATGATTATGAATTCTAGGAATTATAGTGCTTGTACACTTTTTTCGCGGAAACGATCCCAAACGTATCCTGAAAGCTAAGGCATGACTTACGCAGGTAATATTTGAAAGTTTCATGTCTCTATTGATTAGTAAACCTGCGTAGGTGATGCCTTAGCGTTCAGGATACGTTTGGGATCGTCTCCGCAAAAAAGCTAATAATTTATATAAACTTTTGGGCAGTCGGTCGATTTGACCGAACGCGTGTAACGACGTAAGTTTATTGGCGCGTGTAATGACGGGTTAAAACTTCACACACACACACACACACACACATACTTGTCCACGTATGTTTGTGGCACCCAGACCACGCACCAAATTGTGGCACATTTGTTGCAGACCCCTGTGCGCATTGTGCTTAAAATTACGAATGTAAAGCGCTAGGTGGCGCTCATTTACACAACGTATTTTCGGAAATAAAATTACAAGCTTCAAGCCAGTATGTGGCATCCGTTGCCACATCAAATGCATTTATCCAAGAATGTGTTTAGGGTGCCACAATATATTTGCTGTGTACTGTGTGTGAAGGATGCCACATCAAATGCCTTTATACAAAGATGTGTGGGATACCACAAGAAATGTATTTGCAGTATACTGTGTTAAGGATGCCGGATCAAATGCAATTATTCGAAAATGTGTTCAGGGTGCCGCAATTTGTTTGCTGCTATGTACTGTGTGCTGAGGATGCCACATCAAATGCGTTTATCCAAAGATGTGTAGAGTGCGTTTTGGGGCGGATTTTTTCAACACTTGCTAACTTCAGATGTCGGCTTATTGCTTCCAATTTTTGCAAGTATTGAGACCATAGCAACTTACTGGCAGTTAAATTTACCCAAAGGTGAAAATCTGCTTACTTACCTACTAAAAATACCAATCTGTAGCAAAATAAAGCACAAAACTGATTAAAGATATTTCTATCTGATTATTTTTATTTTTAATTTGCAGTACAATTTTACTATACGGTATACCATTTAACTTGAGGCAGTCCAATATCTCGAAAACAGGGCGTTATTGAAAAAAAAGTTTTTTGGTATCATGGGGAAAAATGGTTGCACTGATTTTTGACTTTAACAACTTTTCCAAGCTTAATTCAAGGTCAACTTTTTTTTTCAATGGAAACGTATCTTATTCCACGGAACGAAAAAAAAAACTTTTACTTGAAACAATTTTTGATCAGATTGTAATCCGAGTTCATGAAATTGGCACAAATTGAGTTAAAAGTTGACTTAGAAATAACTAGGTATATGAAAATGTTGTCAAAAATCAGTGCAAACTTTGCACTTGCAAACATATCCTTTCCCCATGAAGCCATAAAACTCTTATCAAAACTTTTTTTTTTCAAATAGCGCCGTTTTCAAGATATTAGAATGTCTCAAGTTAAATAGACCAGTAGGAAAGATAATTTGAACATAACATAAATTTAAACTCTTTCCACAAATAAATGTTCATGAATTTTGATATTAAGAAAACGTATGTGAGTAGCTAGAATTATTTCAACAGAACAGAAAAGTGTAACTCTTAACAAAAAAAAAAATCATCAATTCCAATAGTATCAAGAAAACGTCTATTAGAGACAACTGTAACATAATTTATAAAATTTATCATCATCTTCGAGAAGGGTAAGTGTTCAATTTTTTTTTTTAACTTTTCCATTCAATTTTTCCAAATTCCAAACTACCTTCAAACTTCAAGTTAAGTAAAGGTAAGAAAAATTTGATAATAACAATTATATTATTAATTGCATTTTTCCTATGTAGGTAGGTACCTATTATCATTATCATTTAAAAAAAGTTAAGCAGTTTGGTAATTTCTTTTTCAACTTCAACTCTAATGCGGCTATAAGTGACTTTTAGCACTTTGTAAGTTCAGATAACGTATACACCAATCAATGAATTATTACCGTTCAAAATCCGTTTCAACCACTTTTCATTATAACTTACACACTTCCGTAATGATACCGTATTTAGACATGATTATCGCGATACGGTATCATTTAGGAAGTGTATTTGACGAAAAGTGGTAAAAGTTGTGAAGGGTAATCATTTATCGTATACCGTATCTGAATTTACGAGGCGCTTAATCTCAATAACGTACTGTTAAAAAAATAACACAATAGGTATATAGACCGGAAGATAGTATTATTTTCGGACTGGATTTTACCTAGTACTAGTATGTCTTTTGGAGGGTATAATGGTAGGTATACAGTCTGTTATTGATAAATTATAAAATAAACAGGCATCCTGGGTCCTTTATATATTGAAATTATTTTACATTTGTTTGAAAATTATGCGATGCGATTCAATTTCACCCAGGCTGCCATGAGTCCATACAACCAAAGCCAAGTAAAATGGCGCATGTCCAAGTACCTATACTTCACAATAAAAACATCAAATGTTAATTAACTTTCAAAATATGAAAGACCCGGGATGCCTGTCTACTCGATGATTTATTGATAACACAATATGTAGGTACTTATACCATAATACCCTCCAAAAAGCATAGGAACTGGGTAAAATCACGTTCGAAAATCGGTCACTATCTCACGGTCCAATAAGCATCTGCTTTTGGTACAGATGTAATTAGGTAGGTGGGTACTTGTATCATGCAAGCCTCTGTTGAATCTAAAATTGTTTATTCGATATCAGAAACTGGTCTATATGCCTACAGTGCTTCCAAGAATGAATGGATAAATTCGATAAAATCGTTGAAATATTTAGATGAAATGCTCGGACACGTCGATTTTCGTTTTTAAATCGTCATTTGCCGATGTAATTTACAATCCTACTACCTACTTTTTCTTTGCCTTATTTCTGGTTATCACATTTTTAACGAAAAATTTAATATCGGTCCATGACCTGCCGCTCAGTATATCGTTATGCTCCTCTTTAATTTTCGTGCACTTAGCCTTCCCTGGTACGATTTCATTTTTTATTTCTATTTTGAATTTCTTCAATAATACTTCCTTCTCTGAATCATTCCACGGAACTCTACCTAAAGCCGCTTCTCTCCTCGTCCTTCTGGGTTTATTGTTTTCTACGGAAAGAAGAAAGAAATTCGATTTAATTCCCTAAGCAATTACCTTGCAATATAACCCCCGTATAGATGATATCATGGAGAAGCGGGCAATTTGGTTTTTGGCCAAGCTATTAGTTGGCTTTCAAATTATTGTATATATTACAGTAAAGACAGCTTCTAATAATCTATTCTATAGTTTGGCCAAAAATCAGGCTTTGTTGCCCACTCTAAGTGAATAGAATAATATATTTACGTACTAGATTTTTGTTTCTTTTTTCCAATGTTCAGATGTTAATTCACCCTCTCCGTTCGCAGTACTGCAAACTGGAATATCAGCACTGTCCCCTGGAGTTTCTCCATCTTCTCCATCGCTAGGTTCGTCATCATTTTGATCAGGAGGGTCATCTTCTATGGGTGGTAAATCTAGGAAAATATTATATTTAGATAGTTATTCAATAAGTCTATTTATTTTTCGTTCTGCTCTAATTTGAAAGCACCCTGTACTGTGAGTGTTGATTATATGCATTCTCAAATATGTGCGTAATATCCAAACATTTTTAACTTTAATCAACCTCAACAAATTGACGATAAAAATAACTATTATTTGCCCCACCTTTTACTTCAATATCCTCCAAAGATTTTCCAGCAAATGTATGTGCTTTCCCCTGGTCCACAGCTAAAAGCAACCTGCTAACTTTGGTTAGCTCAACTGTATTCTCATGGAGGCGATAAAATTCACGATGGACCCTTATATCGTGGCCCAGATGTCGCGCAAGTCAATCACACTCATTTTCTTTAAGATTCAAGACTTGGCAAACTGTAGCTACGTACTTTCGTAATTTTGTGCTTGTTATTGTGTCTGGCGACTCCAAGTTAGCTTCAGAACACCATTTTTTAATACAATCGTGGCCTCTCATATAGGAATTCAAATCACCTAGCCGTGCAAACACGGAAGGATTCCCTTCGGGTACTCCCACTGCTATGCGAGTTGCCAGTAGAAAATCGACAGATTCCTTCATTTCTTTAGTGAGCAAGATTGGTACTTTCTTTCCTCGCTTTCCTATTATTTCTACTACTGTTAGAGCATTTGCTAACTTGATTTCAAACTCCGTCAAAGACTCTTTAATTTCTGCTACACCTTGACTTTGCCATAAAGGTCTTTTCGTGTACTGTTCAATTTTCATCCTTGCAGCTTCTCCTGAACGTCTTTTATTGAAAAGAATTATGCGACTTAAGGTAAGTGATGCTAATTTACTCCAATTTTGAAAACTGTGGTCTCTTTCCAAATCATTCTTTGTTTCTTGGATCATGAATTCTAAAAATTTGCTTAATTTGATTAAATCTCCAGTAATTGGAAGTAAATCAACAGAATTGAGTTTTCTAGACTGCAAAGTAGCTAATGCATTGGATGAAATTCTAATGCTCCGTTCTAGATCCAAAATTGACAAGAAACCCAACAATGTGTCATTTCTTCTTAGGTCGCCCTTTCGCAAACATAAACCTCTTTCAATCCCAATGCACTTTCTAATAGAATACCCAATTTTCAACGCTAAAGACGGAATTCCAAATTCAGTCCTTTTCGCAATTTCGTTGGATGTAACACAGAGGGACTTTGTCGCTAAGACAACAGCATCAAACTTTTCAGGGGTGAGAGCGTCAACTAGCCTGTGCACATCGGTATTTTTTTTAGCCAGCTCTATTGTTAACCTTCCAAGTTGTCGCATAGATTGCCTAATTAGTTCTGCTTGAGTGCTACTATATTTTTCATAGAGAAATGCTCCAAATCGTGAAATAAGATCATCTTTGCGACATATTTCAGAAACCTCATCATTTCGCAATTTGTCAAAAAATATTAGAACGAAAATCTTCTGTCAGGTTGTGACCATATATTCCATTTAGTAAAGAGGTACTCTCAGCAGCTGGTAGTCGCGATGATTTTTCAGAAGTTAAATTATTCTTGTCTCTCATGCAGGTGCATGAGTATTTAAGATGGTGCCATAGATGCCTTTTAATCATAAATCCCAGACATTCGGGACAAGGGCCGTAATCAGAGTATTTCAGGAACTTTCTTTCTTCTTCGCTTGGTCGGCGAGTTAAGATGAGTTCCCCTTTTTGTAGTAGGAGCACGTCACAAATATGATAAAAGTCACCATTTCGCGTCAGGGCATTAAAGGCTTCTCGTCGTCTTTTGGAATTTTTCGGCATAGTCAATATTCTGGCAACTTCCATTTCAGTAGAATGAGCCCTTTCAAAATGTCTTGCTAAATTACGAAGCAACTTGTGACAAAAATAACAACTATGGTCCTTATCTCGGATTCTCTTACCACCAGATGTTTTCTTGGCACATTTTATTTCAACCTGTTCTTTTGTCTTAGTTTCATTAATGGAACTAGTTACACCGGAGGAAAGGTTGTCAGTTTCCTCGTCGGTTTCCATTGGAGTCAAGTTTACAGAATGGTCAACGGATAGACTTAGTGAAACTTGATCATATTCAGTATCACTCAATATCCTATTGTCAGGAGTGTCCGGTACTATCGAACTGTCGCGGGATACACCACTAGGTAAGTATTCAGATTCAGATGAGCCGCCAGAACCAAAGGGTTCGGCTTCCGATAATAAATCTTCTTTGCCTTCAAAATAAACTCTGGCATTTTGTAAATTTGCGACTTGTTCAGAATCAATGTTTATTGCTGGTGTGAGTGGAATTTCTGGACTAATAGTTCCCATGGGTTTATCAGTTGATGAAGAAATAGATGCATCTTGGAAATCTGAATAAAAAAATTCACAAATCATTATTCATCAAATGTGGCCCAGTTCACATTGGGCTTCTTATTTTGTTTCCGATACAATCGATAGGTAATTTTTTTTATTCGGTTCATGCAGATACATTGATTTTTCAAAGAAATAGCTATAAATATATCCGGTGTCATGCCTGGAGTGAAATGTGGAGAAAATAATTATGCATGTCAAACATTAGATAGGTATTTACGTAAAATATTATGCGTTCACAATCCGATGTCCACAGGTACAGGTAGAATTTATCACCTGTCAATGCTATTTGATAGGAAAAGGTGATAAATTTACCTGCACCTGTGAACATCGGATTGTGAACAGGATATAATATGCTGTTCTCGAACTATTGGCATATCAACTTAGCCTTGGAAATTTGACAGACTCGTTTAATGATGACGATGTGTTTCAAATTGACGCCAAGCTTTAAGTTTTTCTACATGACACAGTGATGATTAAATTTTATAGATTTCATTGGACAGGTAATCCAACAGTGTTATGGCCGTTTGCACCGACCATCTTAAGGGAGCCTTATCGATAAGGATCCCATAAAGTGACATTTTCCCATGTTAAAATGTCATTTCTAGGAATACTTGTCGTTAAGGCTTTCTCAAAATAGTCGGTGCAAACGGCCATTAAAGATTTTAATTATTTGCGATATCGCATGTGAAAAGATATAAGCTTGCAATTTGACTCGCATTGTCATCATCATACAAGGTTCAGTCTGTCCAATTACCAAGGCTGAGTTGATGGCAATAAATCGTGAAAAGCGCTGAATTCCATAATCAAAAGAAAAAGGTATACGCGGACCAGTGTTTTTCGAAACTGTCCAATTTTGTAATTAATAAATATTTAAAGCCGATTTATTTATTAATTACAGAGTTGGTAATTTGTAATGTTGGATTTTGTAATTAATAAATAGTTAGCTTTAGCTCAAGCGAATTTATCAGACATTAGACAGTCGTCAAAATACGTGACTTGCCGATGTAATTAAAAACTTTTCAAATTCCCTACAATTTTGTAGGTAACTAGGGGTTAATTCTACATGAAACGCCGGCCTATAACACGAACACTACAAGTCGAACAAGACAAATGGACAAATAAATTTAAAAGTATAGATATTTTATGACATAATAGTTATTTATAATATAAGTGCTAAAAGTGATTACTTTTAGCACTAGTGCTAAAAGTAATCACTTTTAACACCAGTGTCATAAAATGGCATTTAAGACACTGACAGCATCCCTTAAAAATGACACTTTTAGTGACATTTGTAGAAAAAGTAATTTGTCTTCCACACACTGATGGTGGGTTCACCAATCAAATAAAATAAAATAAAAATGAGAACAACGAATAGGATTTGCTCCATTGCTCAAGCGGCTTTGTTTGTTTTAATGTGAGGTGAACAACAAAAACCTATTTACGGTGTTTCGGACTCCGTGTTTTCATAAAAGTGTATTTCTCAGATTTTATTTTAAGCATTTAAGTTTAAAATAATGGGTTGTTACCACGAGGTTACCTATTACGTTCTTGGGTAATCAAAAGACACTTTTAATAATATGTAATTTCAGCAAAAACTTAACATAATCCAACAAAATTACAAAATGTCCAAATTTTTGGCAAGCGCAGTATTGATTAGGTACACATAAAATGAAATAAGAAAATTGAAGAAACTTATTTATTTTATTTTATTTTAATTTTTTTCGAGAACTGTCGCATATTATGTAATAACTCTTAAGTCTGATTCCTATTTTATTTTATCTCTTATTGCATTTTATTTGTTGGATAAACCTATCATGTGCCAGTTAGAAAAATCCCAATGAAAATTATGATCGAGAAAATATTCACTTTGTTAAGATACGTAGGTAATAAACGGTAGGTACTCACTTTTAATTGCCAGTTCTCTATATTCTTCTCCCAGACCTTTTGTTGTTTCATAGGGCGGCAAATTTAACAAACGACTGCTTACTTCCCTATTATCCGCCGCTTGCAGCTTCCGTAATATTTTTTTCCCTCTGGTTTCCATTTCCTAAAACATTCAGTTAAGCATAGTAATGAAAAAGAGAAAGTGTGCAGGAGCCACACAGCAGAAGTTATACTTCCCTAGTATACGTCTCCATCTGTCACATTTGACAGTTGACGCCTGTCAATTTTTTTCAACGTCTAACCTAATTGTCATATTTTCACTGCTGACATCTGTCAGAAATGACATATGACATCTGTTGAGTATTGCATATTGTATTGTCACCCGAACTTAAAGTGTATTCAAAATTTCAGCAAAATCCGTTTCGAAGAAATGGTTCGAAAGCTGCACCTGTCACATTTGACATTTGACAGCTGTCAATTTTTTCCAACGACTAACCTGCCTCCTATGCGTTCTGAACACCAAGCAGGCATAGGACGCTCTTTTGTCATATTTTGACAGCTGACATCTGTCAGAAATCACATTTGACAGCTGTTGAGTAATGCATACTGTACCATCTACCGAACCTAGAGTGTATGTAAAATTTCAGCAAAATCCGTTGCAAAGAAATAGTTCAAAAGCTGCACCTGTCACATTTGACAGCAGCTGTCAATTTTTTTCACCGACCAACTCATCTCCTATCTGTTATGAACACCGAACAGGCATACGAATCCCTTTTGTCATTATTTGACAGCTGAAATTTGTCAGAAATGACATTTGGCAGCTTTTGAGTATTGCATATCGTATTACCCCCCGAACTTGAAGTGTTTGCAAAATATCAGCAGAATCCGTTGCGAAGAAATGGTTAAAGAATCTGCTCCTGTCACATTTGACAGTTGACAGCTGTCAATTTTTTCTGAAGGCCAACCTATCCCCTTTCCGTTCTGAACACCGGACAGGCCTATTACGCCTTTGGTCATTACTTGACAGCTGGCATCTGTCAGATATGACATTTGACAGCTGTTGAGTATTGCATATCGTATTATCAACCCAACTTAGAGTGTGTCGGAATTCCAACAGAATCCCTGGCGAAGAAATAGTTCAAAAATCTGCACCTGTCACATTTGACAGTTGACAGCTGTCAATTTTTTCCAACATCTAATCCCATCCTCTATCCGTTCTGAACACCAAGCAGGCATATGACTCCTTTTTGTCATTATTTGACAGCTGACATCTGTCAGAAATGACATGTGACAGCTGTTGAGTATTGCATTTTTTATTAGCACCCGAACTGGAAGTGTTTGCAAAATATCAGCAGAATTCGTTGCGAAGAAATGGTTCAAAAATCTGCACCTGTCACATTTGACAGTTGTCAGCTGTCAATTTTTTCCAAAGTCTAACACATCTCCTATCCGTTCTGAACACCGGGCAGGCATATGACTCCCTTTTGTCATTATTTGACAGCTAACATCTGTCAGAAATGACATGTGACAGCTGTTGAGTATTGCATTTTGTATTACCACCCGAACTTGAAGTGTTTGCAAAATATCAGCAGAATTCGTTGCGAAGAAATGGTTCAAAAATCTGCACCTGTCACATTTGACAGTTGACAGCTGTCGATTTTTTCCGTCCAACCATTCCTCTTTCCATCAGGGTCCTTATTCTTGAAACAGGGGAGCAACGTTCCCAGGAGAACGAGTATTCCGTCTTTCTCAATGATATGCAAATGATAATATAAGTAAAAAAGAGGGAACACTCGTTCTCCTGGGAGTGCTGCTCCCCTGTTTCAAGAATAGGGACCCTGAGGCCTTATTCTTGACTTTCTCTCGAGAGAAAATTTGACTGTGTTGACAGTTAAACAGTGCATTAACTGTTAACAATGTCAAATTTTCTACCTAGGTAAAGTCAATAATAAAGCTTCACAACACCGGGCAGGCCTATTACGCCCTTTTGTTATTATTTGACAGCTGACATCTGTCAGAAATGACATTTGACAGCTGTTGAGTATTGTATATAATAATATTATCACCCGAACTTAAAGTGTAAGCAAAATCACAGCAAAATTAATCGGGGCTAGTTAATTATGAATAATTGGTCATCCAGGCAGACTATGTACCAAATTAATTTGTGATTTAGCATTGAAAAAGAATGGTGCATTAAAAATAACGATATAATCATGATCAAATAATAATCCTGAGTTAAAGGCTTTCGTGCATACAGACATTAATCTTCCTCTAACCGTTCTAAAGATGGGGGCAGGCCTGTGACGTCCTTTAATAATATTTTGACAGCTGAGATCTGTCAAAAATTACATTTGACAGGTTGAGTATCACATATTGTCACCCGAACCCCCGCTAAAGAAGTATAACTTCAAAAACTATTAAAAAATGCGAACTTACCGAAAAAGTGGCAAAACACGTGTAGTTACTGTGGCGTTCTAGACACAAATAATCATTCTTCTCAACTACGAATTATTGTAAAGTATGTGTGACCAGAGGGCGCCACTTCCTAATTCAGAAAATGTAGTCACAATTTCGTTCAGCGTATGCAAATTAGAGCCGCGATTGTGGCGTACTACACACTGATTGAGTTCCCGCCATGTTTCATATAGTGGCGCCTCTCTCTAACGGGTATTCTGCGCACTATCCTTATAGGCGCGGTATGATCCAACTGCCACACACAAAAACTATTCTATTGCCAATTTATGGCAACTTTTGCTGTGACATCCGAAGGTGTGTTGCCACAACTAAAGCGTACGCCACAATTGAGTTTAGTGCACACACAAGTTGCCACAGTTAATGCGACACATACACACACACACACACTGATGATTTTCGGAAACGAACCAGGCGCAGTGGGAATGTGCTAGTTTATTATTTCTGGCGCGAGTCCTCCGGAGAACGGAGGACGTAGAATCTGCCGACGCAAGATGTTTCCCATCGCCAGGTACGTGAGCCAGCTCAGCACAAATTGGGGTACAGGCCCGGTGACACAGGTCTAGCAGCAGGGACAAGCAAGTGGCCTTTTTCTGATGTCACTGGAATGGGGCCCATAATACCTGTCAACTACCCGCCAAAATTAAAATGGCGTTCACGGAAATTGGGGCTCACGGAATGGGGCTCACAAAATGGGGCACAGGCCCGGTGATACAGGTCTAGCAGCAGGGACAAGCAAGTGGTCCCTTTCTGATGTCACTGGAATGGGGCCAATAATACATGTCATCTACCCGCCAAAATTAAAATGGGGCTCACTAAAATTGAGGCTCACGAAATAGGGCACGTCCGGTCTAGCAGGAGGGACAGGCAAGTGGCCCCTTTCTGACGTCACTGGAATGGGGCCCCGACCGCTGACACGGTTCGAGTAGTTCGAGCAGGTTGGGTTAGGTTAGTTCAGGAAACTTGGAGCAGTTGGAGTAGGTTAGAGTAGGTTTGAGCAGTTCGGGTAAATTGGAGTAGGTTAGAGTAGTTCGGGTAGGTTGTAGTAGGTTCCAGCAGGTTGGAGTAGGTGAGAGTAGGTTAGAGTAGGTTGGAGTAGGTTAGAGTAGATGACATTGACAGATGACTGACATTTGACCTTGACAGGTCAGTTTGACAGATGACTTTGACAGGTGACTGATATTTGACAGGTGACAGGTGACGTCATTTCCTCCGGAGGACGGAGGGCGTAGAACCGGCCATCTTACACTACTTACCGATAATCAGTGGCGGATCCACGAGGGGGGGGGTAGAGAGAGTAAAAACATAAACGACAACGCCACTGATTGTTCGGGTAGACTCGGGATTCAGGCTGCTAACTTTTGGCTGCCAAGTTCACGCCAGTATCAAACATGGCTATGATTTTTTTAAACGTACCGATGTCTTAACAATATTTTCCTTTAATTTCGTCATTGAATTTTGTGTCAGAATGGCATGTCAAATATCCTGACTGAAACAAAAATGCGACGTACGTTTTCGTAATCAAAGCACTCTTGATACGTTTTACCCGTTACTCTGCTGTAATTAACACAACTAATATTAGAAAGGCAGAATACTACAAGAATTATATGTGAATATGTCTGACACGACTGGCAACTGCTGCAGCCTTCGGCGAAATCTACTCAATCCGATCTTTTAATTGATTTTTGTGTTATGTTTTCTGAAAGCCTTCATACACAATAGTCGGCCGGATTGAAATCTGGACTGTTTGGAGGCCAATTGCTGGGTTTAATAAAAACGAAACTCTTGCAGAAACTTTACTGTTTCTCGAGATATCTGAATTGCGGCTCAAAAATATCTGTTCAATCACAGCACCGAGGATGGATGAAATCGTTTTTTACATAAAATAGTTCATTACAAAAATACCTATAAAAAATATTAAACTTTAATTTGCCCCACAAAAAAAAAAAAAAACTGGATTTCTATTTTCTTTTTCTAGTTTCGCTTTAGGTATTTTTGGTAGTTTTGATGCGCGTAAAATTACCCTTTAAACTGTTTGAATACAAAATTTAAATTAATAAACCACAATAGGCCTAGGTACAGTAAGTCACTCTTTAGGAATGCGGCCAGCGCAACAAAGTGCTCGCGGCTACTCAGTGGTGTGGGAGTAGGTTCAATAATAAAAGTTAGCTTGATAGGGCGCCACTGATTTATAAAATACAATCCGCGACTTAAAATCAGAAAGTCCTGATCTCCAAAATTCCTATAACAATGTACCTACCCAATGTACCTATCCTTCAAAATAAAACAACTTTACCTTGGTTTGGTTTGATGGTCAGTAGGGATAAAATAAGAGTTCAATCTAAAAAACAATGATAATAAATCTATTTAATAAAATGGGGGGGGGGGGGGGTATATGTTCAAAAACTGCAAAGGCCAAATTCAATATAAGGCAATATGTAAAATACCACAATATCTATTATTATTAATAGTAAATGTTCAGAATAACCAAAATGTAGTCAGGACCAATTGTGGCCTTATTTAAGACACTGCAATAACTTTAAGATTTACCCAATAAAATGAATGTTTGACTACCTTAGTTCAATGAGAGTGTAAGAGAACAAATAGTTATTAAAGATGTTAATGATAATAATTAAAAACCTGTGCACGCTTATACCATGGTATACCGGGGCGGGTTTGTACAAAATGTCCACCTTAAATATAGTCCACTAAAAATTCATTGGTACTGTACACCCATTGTAATAATTAAGGCAGTAAAACAACCTTGGAAATATACCAATTAACTATCAGAAATACCATCAATAATAATAATAAATAATTTAAGAAATGTTAATAAATCAACGGGTACATCACCCCTTTTGGTCCTCCCTGCAGTCTAACACCCATTTCTATATCTGCCTCCTGACAGCCTTACAACCTGCATAACAGATCCCATCAACTTCTATTGACTCCCTTCTTACAAACGTGAATTTCGGTCTCAATTCAGTGTGTGGGTACTCTTGACACCTCAACTTCGAGACTAATAAACCGTCAGAGAGGAAAAAACCCACTGGTAAAGATTCTGAAGGCCTCGCTAACAGCATAACAAAAAAACCCTGAAAGAGTACAAAAGTCTTAGAACTCCTTCATACCTTATAAAAAAAAATTAAAATCCCAACCCTCAATATCGAGTATATAAATGATGGGAATTAATTAGCAAAATCCCCTGAAACCTGTAGATTATTTTAAACAAAAACCCCTTAATTAATAAGCCCATTAATGCCCCTTAAACGATTAATGAGTCTGCACATGGCCTCGTGGAGGTCAAATTGCTCAAAGAAGTCACATTGTTTGACTTGCCATCTTGCCAAACTGTTAACAATGTCAAATTTTCTACCTAGGTAAAGTCAATAATAAAGCTTCACAACACCGGGCAGGCCTATTACGCCCTTTTGTTATTATTTGACAGCTGACATCTGTCAGAAATGACATTTGACAGCTGTTGAGTATTGTATATAATAATATTATCACCCGAACTTAAAGTGTAAGCAAAATCACAGCAAAATTAATCGGGGCTAGTTAATTATGAATAATTGGTCATCCAGGCAGACTATGTACCAAATTAATTTGTGATTTTAGCATTGAAAAAGAATGGTGCATTAAAAATAACGATATAATCATGATCAAATAATAATCCTGAAGTTAAAGGCTTTCGTGCATACAGACATTAATCTTCCTCTAACCGTTCTAAAGATGGGGGCAGGCCTGTGACGTCCTTTAATAATATTTTGACAGCTGAGATCTGTCAAAAATTACATTTGACAGGTTGAGTATCACATATTGTCACCCGAACCCCCGCTAAGAAGTATAAACTTCAAAAAACTATTAAAAAATGCGAAACTTACCGAAAAAGTGGCAAAACACGTGTAGTTACTGTGGCGTTCTAGACACAAATAATCATTCTTCTCAACTACGAATTATTGTAAAGTATGTGTGACCAGAGGGCGCCCACTTCCTAATTCAGAAACTGTAGTCACAAATTTCGTTCAGCGTATGCAAATTAGAGCCGCGATTGTGGCGTACTACACACTGATTGAGTTCCCGCCCATGTTTCATATAGTGGCGGCCTCTCTCTAACGGGTATTCTGCGCACTATCCTTATAGGCGCGGTATGATCCAACTGCCACACACAAAAAACTATTCTATTGCCAATTTATGGCAACTTTTGCTGTGACATCCGAAGGTGTGTTGCCCACAACTAAAGGTACGCCACAATTGAGTTAGTGCACACACAAGTTGCCACAGTTAATGCGACACATACACACACACACACACTGATGATTTTCGGAAACGAACCAGGCGCAGTGGGAATGTGCTAGTTTATTATTTCTGGCGCGAGTCCTCCGGAGAACGGAGGACGTAGAATCTGCCGACGCAAGATGTTTCCCATCGCCAGGTACGTGAGCCAGCTCAGCACAAATTGGGGTACAGGCCCGGTGACACAGGTCTAGCCAGCAGGGACAAGCAAGTGGCCTTTTTCTGATGTCACTGGAATGGGGCCCATAATACCTGTCATCTACCCGCCAAATTAAAATGGCGTTCACGGAAATTGGGGCTCACGGAATGGGGCTCACAAAATGGGGCACAGGCCCGGTGATACAGGTCTAGCAGCAGGGACAAGCAAGTGGTCCCTTTCTGATGTCACTGGAATGGGGCCAATAATACATGTCATCTACCCGCCAAAATTAAAATGGGGCTCACTAAAATTGAGGCTCACGAAATAGGGGCACGTCCGGTCTAGCAGGAGGGACAGGCAAGTGGCCCCTTTCTGACGTCACTGGAATGGGGCCCCGACCGCTGACACGGTTCGAGTAGTTCGAGCAGGTTGGGTTAGGTTAGTTCAGGAAACTTGGAGCAGTTGGAGTAGGTTAGAGTAGGTTTGTGCAGTTCGGGTAAATTGGAGTAGGTTAGAGTAGTTCGGGTAGGTTGTAGTAGGTTCCAGCAGGTTGGAGTAGGTGAGAGTAGGTAGAGTAGGTTGGAGTAGGTTAGAGTAGATGACATTGACAGATGACTGACATTTGACCTTGACAGGTCAGTTTTGACAGTTGACTTTGACAGGTGACTGATATTTGACAGGTGACAGGTGACGTCATTTCCTCCGGAGGACGGAGGGCGTAGAACCGGCCATCTTACACTACTTACCGATAATCAGTGGCGGATCCACGAGGGGGGGGGTAGAGAGAGTAAAAACATAAACGACAACGCCACTGATTGTTCGGGTAGACTCGGGATTCAGGCTGCTAACTTTTGGCTGCCAAGTTCAG